>JAVJIF010011778.1:0-131695 GCA_038442645.1 Agave tequilana | reverse complement strand
TTCTTTTGTGTTTTCAAAAGCACAAACTGGATGTTTGATCATTACATACAGAAATATTGTAAAAATAGGACCAACCACGGATGCATGTGAGAAGATTACACAAGCTGCAATTATTAATCCACATACCAAGTGCTTCTATGAGCATCTTCGGCTTCAGAATCTTTAAGTTTGTACTGTTTCGGCAAAATGACCACTTCCTTGATCAGGCAAGTCATCACGGTCCACACTAGTAATTACCACATAATCCACACCCCATTAGCAATGGCTTCAGCAGCTTTCATAGGTTCATCTGGATCTGGTGGAGGAGGAGTGCGTGATGTTTTAACATGACAAAACCTGAATGAAACAAACATCAGAATCCAGAAAGCATAGGCCTAACTAAAAAAAATCTTCAGCGACTCCATCTCATCAACAGACGCAACATGGAAAGTTTTCGCAAGGTGAAACTTCATGGTTTAAAGACATAGTACGAAGAAAATGACCTTTTTTCCCAATTAAATATAGTTTGAAGTTCCATAATCAATAGACATTGTGTGCTAACAAAAGTGATGACATTGATAACCTTTTCTGCCATTCACAAACTTGAATACGAAAGCTTATATACTTGTCCTATTGATGGAAATTTAGCAGGCGGAGTCAGAGAGGTATGGCTAAAAAATCGGCATCATGGTGCTAGTTGGAAAAGTTTTGCAAAGGGAGGTCAAATGAGAAAAGAGTTTGGATCTAGTATTGAAGAAAGAGGGAGCGACCACATAGGAGCCATCTAGGATCACAAGAAGTAACTTCTATGTCTACATGCAAAACAAACATAAGAAGTCCCAGGACTCTTAATTTGCTAGTTTCTTGCTCCTTCATTCTAAACAAATAAGCCCTTCCACTGTTCCACATGTTTAGTTAGATAGCAATGAAGCAGCAGAAATATGGTAGATTTCTTTTTCAAGGTTTAGTAAGCAACATAGTAAGGAAACACAGTGCACGGAGCTGCAAATTCCAACTAAAAAACTGCAAATGCTGCAGCTATTTGGAAAAAAGAAATGGATGCTAGCTTAGCAAACTAATAATTGTTTATTATTGCAACTGCCCCGAACTCATTCACAGCCACAATATTATGCCCCTTCAGTGAAATACCCATCTCGAACATTAAGTTAAGCATATTATATGCAGCATTTGCTGCATGAAGCAAAACCAAACAGCCATTACAGCCCTAAGTGCAAAACTAGAGTCCACTCAGCTTGTCTGGTTCAATAGAAATTTACATATACACACATATAACTAGACTATAGATTCTTTCTAGACATAAAATAAATCCAGGAGTTGTGTCAACTAAGGCTTTAGCGTGGCATAATATTTATATTTCTACTAGCTTTTTAACTCTTCTAAGTGGTACTCCAGTCCAATTTCTTCCAACCTAACCAACATAGTTCCACAACTGGTGATATGGGTCAGATCCAATGAGTGTTCCAATCTTCAGATTAAAATTGATGGATACCAATAACCAACATTAGTTTTCTAATGGATGATAAATGAAAACTAAACCCATGTTCTTTTTTACTAAATGCTAAATCTAGAGAAACTTGGCAGATTAGGACAGTAGATCAAGACATATTAACCATCTGAAATCAGAATTGCTTTGAGACCAAATTTGTTAGGATGACTCACTAAAAGACATGGTTCTTATTAAGAATACTTTCCAAAATTAACTCATCTTTATGGCCAATATAGCTTGGAAGTTCAGATACAAGAATTGCATTTCTTTATTTAGTCTCCCCAGTGTTTAAAGTAAAGTTTAATTTGTTAGGAAAAAAAATCCATGAAGACTATAATACAGTCGTGTATGGCATTACCTAGTACTTAATAATTAAAAGCAAAAGGTTTTGATATAAGTTTCTTTTGACTAGACTTCCAGCTACGACTGGGGTAACATACTGCAGGGCCTGCATGGTGTAATTGTTGTGAGCAGCATGCAGTTCACTCCTGATGATATGTTTGTCCTCAGTGTGACTTCAATAAAATCTCAGTGTAACCAAAGAAAGCGTTGTAGTGTGTGTTTCTACCGTTTTCTTAGGTTAAAGTCACATTCCACGATCTAACATTACAGTATCTAACATGTCAGTACAGTATGTAGAATTTTGATAATTAATTTAAAACAAAAAAAAGAAACAGACCCCAATGCATACATTCACACATCATTCCTGAAATGAATCAAATTTCTCATCCAAATAACCAAAAGATCAAATTTTCACCTACAACCGCGGGTGCAAGTATCGCCGAGAATCATGATGGTGGCCGTGGCAGTCCCGGTCTCGCCGCCGGACCAACACTCAGCGAGATTGGGACACCTGGCCTCCTCGCAAACCGTGTGAAGCTTGGACTCCCTCAAATTGGACTTAATCTCGGCGTACTTGGCGCCCCCGGGGATCTTCTGTTTCATCCATTCGGGCTTCCTGATGGGGTTCTTCTTGGTGCCGACCTCGACGGAGTAGAGGAAATCGGAGAAGCTGGGGGAGTCCTCGGCGAGGCGGCGGCGGAGATCGCTTGCTTAGGGTTTGGGCGGGGGAAGGGAGGGGTTGGCGGGGAGTTAGGGTGGGATCTAGGGTTTGGAGGAAAAGAGGGGAAGGGTGGAGGTTAGGGTTCGGGATTGGGATTGGGATGGGGGGAGGAGAGGGAGCGGGCGATGGAGAGGAGACGATTTCGTTGGCGTTGCATTTTTCTTCGTCGTGTTCGATCTGAAGGTGGGTCGTTGGTTTGTGGGGAGATGATGCCAACGACCACGACAGAGAATGACCGAGCGGGAGCAGTCCACGTCAGATAACTCTACTGCTGACTAGGCTAACCACATCAGTAGGGGCCCGGGGCAACGGGTCGAGCTTGGGTTCCTTGGCCACCACGACCCCCGCCTTTCTTTTTCTTTTTTAATTAAATATAATTTATGTATTTTTGTTACTGGTATGTGTTTGGTTGCAAGGAAGTGGGCGGAAGTAAGGAAATGAGAAAGTATAATTGTTCACTTCCCTATCTATTCAAACACCGGAAAAGAAAAATAAAGAAACCCTTTTCCTTTTTCTTCTCTCTTTTACGCAACCATTTCCTCACTTCCAGAGCTACAGTTAATTTTGTGGTCATGTAAATCTTATTTGTAATAAGTTGTGGCATAAAACAGTTAATTTTTGAGTCATGTAAATTTCACTTGCATTCTAATTACAGTCCATTTTTTATTTTTCTTAATTAATTTTTATTTTAATATTATTTTGCGGTTAACTTTGTGGTCAACTTTTCCACTTTCACTTTCTATGCCATTCAAACACCGAAAAAGGCATAACATTTTCCAAACCACACTTCCCAACAACATCCAAACACTAGAAAACTTACTAACTAATTTCCAAGTTCCAAAGGGAACTATTACCACTTCCTCATTCTTACTTCTCCACTTCCACCCTTAACCAAACAGGCCAGTAAGATGCAAGTAGATAATTTCTATGCATGAATTACACAAGAATAAGAACAAAAATAAATTCAATCGCAAAAAATCCAAGCACAAATGGTCATGAACGAGATAAAACAATGTACTCTCATCAATATATAACCCAAGTGGAACCAAAATAAACCCAAGTATTACTTTACAACTTGCGACGGATCTAATCGGATTGTTTAAATCAACAGCAATGTGCGCTTTGAATGCCACAACGACTATTGTTTAAATAACAAAAAATTCAACCCGAATATCCCTCCCAACAATAAAGTTTATAGATCTAATTGTGGATTTGATCTACTAGCATCATCGTTGCTATTGTCAGCATCGTTATCGTTGCAATATTTTTCTTAAAAGTGTGATATCAAATGAAGTACTGCATTTTGCTACCAGGTTCAATACTCAGGACAAGTCAAATAACAAGACTCAAACGAGGCACATTCCTGAACTAAACTAATAAAAAAGTGAGCTCAATGGGCTTAATCAGCTAAAAGAGCTCGCAGCCCATACTGATATTACCAATCATCAAATAAATTCAGTTGAGATTTAAATAAAAAGAACAGGAAAAGAAAAAAAAGCTCACTTATCCAATGGGGGTCAGAATCTACGCACACGCACACCCACACCCACCCACATCCTAACCCTTTCATCTTTCAAAATGCTATTTGGCTCCTTGTTAGCTCCCGCTTTGACTCCCGCGCTGATGTGATATGCCACGTGGCATGACACATAAGCTCCAACCTCAACCTAAAATTTTAAATTTCCCCTCAATATCAAAATTTGAATTTCCCCCATCAGCCCAAAAATTAAATTCCCTCCCAGCCCCAATTAACAAAATGAAAATAGATCTCTTTCACAGTCTAAATCTCTCTCTCTCTTTCTAGTGCAGATCCGAGCGCCGCCCCTCGTCGTTCATTGTCTCGTCGCCGCCCGTAGATATTGTTACATGTATTGTTTAATGTATCATGTATTATTAATGTATACACCATAGATATTGTTTCTGTACAGGAGTTTCAGATCAATGATTATAAAGTTTTCACACATTTCTGTTTATTTACTTATGTATCCATGTATCTCAGTTACAATCAGAAGCTTGCAGTTATACATTTTTTTTGCATTATTCTTCCATGAACAATGTTTTGAGTTCTTGAAGATTGCTAGGGAAACGTAATTACATGAATACATGACTCTCAAATGAGTCAACGTTCTATAATATTGAAACATAAGAAAATAATCATTAAACTATGCATGTGAGATGCTAAAATCGTATATATTTTCAGTATAATTAGGACTGCGACCATGGTAGCAGTCCTCAGAAAAAGACTGCGACCTTGGTAGCAGTCCTCAGAAAAAGACTGCGACCGTGGTAGCAGTTCTGATAAAAACACTGCGACTTAATCACAGTCCTCAGAAAAAGATTGCGACCGTGGTAGCAGTCCTCAGAAAAAGACTGCGACCGTGGTAGCAGTTCTCATAAAAACACTGCGACTTAATCACAGTCCTCAGAAAAAGACTGCGACCTTGGTAGCAGTCCTCAGAAAAAGACTGCGACCTTGGTAGCAGTTCTCATAAAAACACTGCGACTTAATCACAGTCCTCAGAAAAAAAACTGCGATCATGGCAACCGCGTCACCCGATCCTTCGTCGATCTCGACATAGCTGCCATTGCGCCACCCGATCTCTCTAAATGTCTCTCCTAACATCTCTTCATTGCCCTAAAAGATCGGAGCGCCGCCACAAACTCCATCGCCATCCTCCGCCATCAACAAACATTTTCCCTCCGCTGGTTCTCAACCAAGTCATACCTTAAAGCTTATCATCGCAACCACAAATACTGAGAAAAAACAGAATTAAGCCTGCAAGTAGGCAGAGTAACGGTCGCAGTCTTTTCTAAGGACTACTACCAAGATCGCAGTCTTTTTCTGAGGATTTCTATCATAGTCGCAGTTTTTTATGAGGACTGTGACTAAGTCGCAGTGTTTTTCTGAGAACTTCTACCACGGTCGCAGTCTTTTCTGAGGACTGCTACCAAGGTCGCAGTCTTTTTCTGAGGATTGCTACTATGGTCGCAGTTTTTATGAGGACTGTGACTAAGTCGCAGTGGTTTTTTGAGAACTGCTACCACGGTCGCGGTCTTTTCTAAAGACTGCTACCAAGGTCGCAGTCTTTTTCTGAGAACTGCTACCATGATCGTAGTTTTTTATGAGGACTGTGATTAAGTCGCAATGTCTTTCTGAGAACTGCTACCATAGTCGCAGTCTTTCTGAGGACTGCTACCAAGATCGCAGTCTTTTTCTGAGGACTGCTACCATGATCGCAGTTTTTTATGAGGACTGTGATTAAGTCGCAGTGTTTTTATGAGAACTGCTGCCAAGGTCGCAGTCTTTTTCTGAGGGCTGCTACCAAGGTCGCAGTCTTTTTCTAAGGACTGCTACAAAGGTCGCAGTCTTTTTCTGAGGACTGTGATTAAGTCGCAGTGTTTTTATGAGAACTGCTACATGGTCGCAGTCTTTTTCTGAGGACTGCTACCAAGGTCGCAGTCTTTTTCTGATGACTGCTATCATGGTCGCAGTCCTAATTATACTGAAAATATATACGATTTTAGCATCTCACATGCATAGTTTAATGATTATTTCCTTATGTTTCAATATCATATAACGTTGACTCATTTGAGAGTCATGTATTCATGTAATTACGTTTCCTAGCAATCTTCAAGAACTCAAAACAATTATTCATGGAAGAATAATACAAAAAAAATATATAATTGCAAGCTTCTCTGAGATACATGGATACATAAGTAAATAAGTAGAAATGTGTGAAAACTTTATAATCATTGATCTGAAAACTCCTATACAGAAACAATATCTATGGTGTATACATTAAATAATACATGATACATTAAACAATACATGTAACAATATCTACGGGCGGCGACGAGACAATGAACGACGGGGCGGCGCTCGAATCTGCACTAGAAAGAGAGAGAGATTTAGACTGAGAGAGATCTATTTTCGTTTTGTTAATGGGGACTGGGAGGGAATTTAATTTTTGGGCTGAGAGGGAGATTCAAATTTGAAATTGGGGGGAAATTAAATTTTTGAGTTGAGGTTGGAGCTTATGTGTCATGCCATGTGGCATGCCACATCAGCGCGGGAGTCAAAGCGGGAGCTAACAAGGGAGCCAAATAGCATTTCTCTTCATCTTTGCTAGATATTTGGTCCAAATGGCCCACCCCCAAAGGGCCGAAAACCAATGAACACACAAGCAGTGCCCTCCAAAAGCCCGCACTTGACCTTGCCCTGTAGCGGCCTGCCTCTTTTTCAGCAATGGCTTGCAGTCTGGACTCTGGACTACTCCCATGACTTTCCTTCATTGATCCATCACTTCACCAATTGCTACACAAACCCCCGAGCTTTCTCTCTCTGTTATATCTGCAGGCAAACTCAATCCAATATCCAACTCCAAAAAGGAAAAAAAAAATCTTTTTTTTCTGCTCTCTGTTCTCTATTTCTCAGTCGATGGGCGACAAGAAGAAGAAGAAGGGGAGGGGCAGGAAGAAGGTGACGCCCGAGCAAATACTCGCATCCACGTACATCAACCAGTGGGTCTCCGGCGATTCGGCCCCCCCTCTCACGGCCGAGGAGCTTGTGCCGGCCAAGGCTCCCAAGGCTGCGATCGAGCGCGTGGTGTTCGAGTTCCACTCTCACTCCAAATGCAGTGATGGGTTCCTCTCGCCTTCGGCTGTTGTGGAGAGAGCGCATCGCAACGGGGTGAGTCGGTTCGCTATCTATTCCTGTATTGATTGATTTTGGTGTTGGTTGCGATGTTTAAAAGTTCGATGGAGATTAGGTTGTCCTCTATTTTGATGTTGATGAACCAAATCAAATGGGTATTTGAAGATTATTGTTTTTGTTGTGCTAGTTAGATAAAGTTGGGGTTTTGGAGATGGATTTTTTGTTCATATGAAAAATTGACGGGTGGGTTCTGTTCATTTTGACTTGATGATGTAGTGGGTTGTTATGTCCTGAAGATGATATTTTTATTTGGTTTCATCTTAGCTTTAGGTGTGACACACTCCATCCACACTTCCAACAACAACTTACTGTCAAAGAAGTGTGACATGCTACTTCACAAATGGAATGTAGAGCTACTTGCATGTTAAGTCAACATTACAAAAGTGCAAATTCCTTATGTCATTAATTATTGTAAAATATGATTTTAGTTGATAGGGTAATTAAGGATGGAAATGTTGTAGTTTTTGTTTATAGAAGTAGGCTTGCGTATTTGACATAGAATTGCATTGTCCATGTTGACATCAGTCAAATGATAGTTTGAAAAAGAAAGCACGATAATTCATCGAACTAGAGAACAAACTGTGTTGTTATCAAGAGAGAATATAGAGAGAGGAAAAGAGAGGTTTAAACTGACACCTAGGCAAATTTTTTCTATATAAATGTTCATCCATAGTAGAGGTTGATATTGTTTCTTTCTTACCTCTAGAATTTGCTACGCTTATGTTCATACTAGGGAGATGGATATATTATTTTCTAAAGAGAGGAGGTTATTTGATTGGTGTATATGGAGGTTTTCTGAAATTTAGATGTCCTATACCATGTTTCTAGTGAATAATTAACGCATTTTCTGAAATTCACCTGTCTTAAGCTTTAGGACATTCATATTCATTCACTACTTGTTGTAACAAGCTTAAAATATTGTTCAAGTCTGCCTCATTTAAGTTGTTTAGACGACGACAAGGTCTTTCGTCTGCTCACATTTTCTTTAACCTTTGTAAGTTGTTGAACAAGCTCATGCCAAGCCTCAAGCTTTCCAAGATTACTTAGAGTCAGAATGGTTGAGGAAGAGAGTCTCCCAAGGGTTCAAAGTCACCAAGGATTTTTCTTACTGTGTCATCTTTTTGCGGGAACTGTTAAACAGATGGTGGGCTGTGTGGGAACTATGGGTTTTTTTATTATTACATCTAAATGTGAAGACGACATTTTTTTTTTTTTTTTTTTTTTTTTGCGGGGGGGGGGGGGGGGGGGGGGGGGGGGGGGGTGGTGGGGGGGTTTCCTTACTTCATAATAGAGGTTAATATAGTTTCTTTCTTACTTCTGGAATTCGTTAATTTCCCATGTCCATCAATAAAAGAATATGTCTTAAGCTTATAGTACAATATTAAGTCGCCTCATAGTCATTGCAGATCTTCCTAACGGATTTATGAGTATGATTGATAGAAAATGCTAACCCTTTTTCTTTTTACTCCTGGCCGCATCATTTTTCCTTTCTCAAACTTGTAAACTTTATCTTTAACTTATTTTTTGGACCCTACACACTTAAGTTGTTGAATTCCTATCTTCTTACGAGTTAAAGTATATTATAGATCAAACCCGTTATTTTCTTCGGTTAATTCAGCAGATCTTTGAGTTCTCACCCCATGTTATGTGGTTTATGCGCTTAGGAACCATTCAATCACTGCCCTCTGACTTACATCTCGTATGGGATTCATTAAATATTGTTAAGGACATTAAGTAAACACTATGGAGTTACTGAAATAATGGATGTAAATATTAGTGAGTTGAATATATTATTTTCTAAAGAGATATAGGGGTGTTTTCTGAAATTTACCTTTCTTATACCATGTTTCTAGTGAATAATTAACACATTTTCTAAAATTCATCTGTCTTGAGCTTTAGGACATTCATATTCATTCAATAATTAGTGAAACAAGCTTAAAATTTTGTTCTAGTCCGACTAGTTTAAGTTGTTTAGCCGACAACAAGCTCTTACGGCTGCTCGCATTTTCTTTAGTTCAAGTTGTTGGAGAAGGTCATGCCAAGCCTCAAGCTTTCTGAGCTCATTTAGAGTCAGGAGGTTTGAGGAAGAGAATCTCCCAAGGGTTCAAAGACACCAAGGATTTTCTTACCGTGTCATCTTTTTCAGGAAACTGTTAAATAGATATGGGCTGTGTGGGAACTATGGGCTTTTCAAAAATCTAAATGTGAAGACAACATGCTTCTAGAGATGTATGTAGCGGGGTAAAGTGTTTAGTGAGCGTATTGAGCTAAGTTGAGCCCAACTGTGCTCAAGTTCATTTGATTATTTAAGAGATCTCAAAAGAATTCTTTTTTGCAAGCTCATCTTATTTAAGTTATTGGCCAAGTTTGACTGAAATTTTACCAGCTAATGTATCCCACAGGTCACCAGATAATAGTTGGAGTGATTAGGGCTTATCTGGTGAATGTAGAGATAAACTTTAGAGAGAATTTTCTTAATGTCCAAACTCAGAATACTGTAAAAATAGTCGGAACAAAAGAAAGGAGAAATAGAGACCAAAATAATGTTACTCGATGACAAAATATGATTTGTTGCTTGTTCGTGGATATAGGAGAAATTTGCAAGTTTTGTTTGCTGTCGAGATGTAGACATGGTTAGAAATAGTAAAAATGAAGACCGGTACTGACCTCAGTCTCCACAAAGCAAAACTTTCAATTCTTTCCCTCTGATTTTTTTTTCACACTTAGCATGTGTATGTACTAGTATATGATAAACAAGACAAAAACCTTGAAATTCTATAATTGAACACATCATTACTAACTCTATTAAGACCCTTAATGGTAACTGAATTAGACTATTGGGATTCATAACTGATGTAACTAAGGAGCCAATTAGCTATCCCCCACTATCTTAATTAAGGACCCCTAATATAAGCTATGAATATACTTGATCTACACCGCATCAATAGTCTAAGAATGAGAGAAATAGTGTTTTGAGAACTTTCCATCCACTAATTAACTAGATTCAAAATAAATGTTATTTTCAGCTGGAGGATAAAAAAATGATACCATTTTATGCATAGGTAGGAAGTTTCGATTCACTTATTTTGTTCCTTGGTTCGCCGGGGTTGTAGATTCATGTGGGTCATCAAAAGTGAAGCTTACTTTGATATCTAGAGAGTCTGATTCTTAAGGGATATATATTTTCTTTTATCTTTTATCATAGATAGCAGTTTGATTTTTGATTATGACTATTCACAACATTTACATATGATAAACATCAATACTTCCTCTATTTAAATGAATAAACAGGAATAGGTTATCATGTTACCTTTTTGAATTTTTCAATGGAGGAGCTTAGTTGTCCCTATCTTGTATTGACACTTATTCCAAGTTATTATGATATAATACAAACTATTATTTTAATATATTTCTAATTGAAGTTGTAATCTAATATGAAATATAAGAAAACACATATTACTATGTGCAATGTATATACAAAAGTATCTGCAAAGGGTTCAAAATGCATTCTAGAACTGGAAAAAGAGCATCTGAAGTAATATTATAGAATTAAACACGCATTAGAGAAGTTTTTTCAAATATCCAAGGAGTATCCAAGAAGTATTCAGTCAGCTATGTTTCCACAGGGCTACGTGCTAAAAGTATCTGTGCTACATATCTAAGAAACTGATGAGTTCATCAAATTATAAGAACCATTGAATTATCAGGGTACCATGTATAAGCCTGATCTCAGTCATTACCTTGTTCCCTCCTCGTTACCTTGTTCCTCCTTGTTCACTTTAGAATAATGTTAAAAAAGATTTGGTTTCTTAGATCACAATTGGTTTTTTTGGTTACTTTTATTGATGTGCTTTTAATATTTTTATACATGATCCATTTATAATTTTTATAATTTTTATTTTTTAAATGAAAAATAGAATGTAAGTGGACAAAACCATGTGTTCAGAACAGGTGAAAGTTCTTGCTTTAACAGACCATGATACCCTGGCTGGTATACCAGAGGCCATGAGTGCAGCTAAGAAATTTGGCATCAAGATAATCCCTGGCGTCGAAATAAGTGCTGTTTATTCTTCAAGGTAAATTGCATCTGTCCGTGCATTAGAAAGATTTCCAATATCTGGTGTTTCCTTTTTTCTTTCTTTCTATTTTCCTTTTTTAAATAATAAGGTGGATAACCCCATTGCAATCCTTCTCCCCTGGATAGGGTATAAAATTCTTTCATATGTTGGAGGCAATTGTTGTACCTGTGACCACCATCCCTATCACAAACAATTGCCTCTACCGTCTCTTTTCAAAGTTTCTTGTACCCTGTAGCATTTTGTTCCACTCCAGATCTTGCTCAACATTAGAATTCTAATTTCCACTCAAACACTGCGTGTTGGATTCATGGAAGTGGAGGAAAATGGGAAGTGAGAAAACTCATTCCCACTTCCCTTGTTTGTTTTGAACCGGAAATGGTAAATGAGAAAACTCTTTTTCTTTTTCCTTTTTCCTTTTACACCTCCTTTTTACGTTAGCATTTCTCCACTTTCTGAGTGCTATAGTTAATTTTGTGGTCATGTAAATCTCACTTATAATAAGTTATAATTTAATGTATTAAATTTTGATGTCATGTAAATCACACTTGAAATCTAATTACAGTTCAAAAACGTCACTTCAGAAATGATATTTAATTTAATATTTTTGTGGCAACTTTGTGATCAACTTTTCTACTTCCACTTTCACATTACTAATGAAACACTGGAAAATACAATATACTTTTCACTCACACTTTTACATTACAACCAAATACCGAAAAAAAAGTTTCCACAAATCCCAAGTTCCCACTACACTTTCACATTTCTCACTCCCACTCCCACTTCTCATTTTCTCCCACTTCCATGAATCCAAACACGCCTTAACTCAAAAGAGAAAAAAGTCATGCTTGTTAACATCTTTGCTGACTTACTGTTCAATTTATCATTGCCATGCACCTAAAGGGGAGAGCCCGGAACCAAGGAACCTGTTCATATCCTTGCATACTATGGTGGCTCTGGGCCTGCAAGGTACGAAGAATTGGATGCCTTGCTGGCGAATATTAGAGATGGTCGTCACCTCCGTGCCAAGAATATGTTGTTGAAGCTGAATAAATAAAAATGCCACTTAAGTGGGAGCATGTCTGTAAGATTGCAGGGGATGGTGTAGCTCCAGGAAGGCTTCATGTAGCTCGAGCGATGGTTGAAGCTGGTCATGTAGAGAATTTAAAACAAGCCTTAGCAAATACCTTTACGATGGTGGACCAGCTTATGCCACGTAAGAACATTTTCTGTACCTTGACAAACGTTTGACAAGAAGTTATGTTTACAATGTACTATTCTGGTTGTCTAAATCGCAGAGGTAATGAACCAGTGGCTGAAGAAGTGGTGCAACTGATTTGCCATACTGGAGGAATATCTGCTTTGGCTCACCCTTGGGCACTGAAGAATCCAGTTGCTGTTATCAGAAGCTTGAAAGCTGCTGGCCTTCATGCTATGGAGGTTTACAGAAGTGATGGAAAGGTTTCAGGTATGGTGTTTGAGATTGATTTTCGTTTGTTTAATTTTTCTGCTTGCTACCTAGAGAAAGGGAGGAAATAACATTATATTGGTTAATGAAAATTTACCATTTTATAGTAGTGAAAATCAGTGTTCTAAATGGCGGCCACATCGGCTGGGAAAATTTATCGGGGATGAGGATATATCAAGGATATATGGGGGATATTTTCAAAAATTGGTTGTCAAAGTCGGGCTGTAAATATACATATATTCTTATCTTAAATCGCATCTCAATAAGACAATATATGCATAAATTATATAAAGCTACATAAAATATCATACTTATATGTTTAAAATATACTTAACTTGATAATTTGTATTAAGCTTTTGAATCCATAATCACTATCCAAGTGTAGAATCTTCACAAATGCCACATTGCCACATCGCTCGAATTACCCAAATACTTACCTAGAAATTGGGTGTAAAACGCTATATCAGGTCCAAAATCATTGAAATTGCGGCCGATATACGGGTCCATGCCTATTTATCGGCGATTTTGGGTGAAAAACGCTATTTCGGTTTGGATGTGCCAAATCATTGCGGTTAGGTACCGTAAAAGCAATATCGGCGCAATATCAGGGTTATATCGGGGATATTTAGAACACTGGTGAAAATGAAAGGAAAAAAAGAAGAGTTTACTTTCTTTTTCTTGCTATTGCCTGATTTCTTTTCCTCCCCACAACTCCCTGGGCAACTCGTGACAATCTTATTTGAGTATTTTTGTTCTGTTCTGAGTCAATTTTTGCTGCTAGGGCTGTTTTTGAATGAGTACTTGTGTTTCTCTTTTCAAGTGAAATATCTCTCTTTTTCTCAACAGGATTCAGTGACTTGGCTGATACATATGAGCTTTTGAAGCTTGGAGGATCAGATTATCATGGAAGAGGTGGACATGATGAATCTGATCTCGGAAGTGTTAACCTTCCAATTCTAGCTGTTTGTGAGTTTCTGAAGCTTGCTAAACCAATTTGGTGTGGTGCTGTAAAGGACATTCTGTTATCATTTGCCGATGAGCCAACTGAAATGAACCTCGAGAAAATTACAATGTTTGGAAAACCAAAGAATCTAAACGGTTATCCAGCTAACGCTAATGCCATTATTGATATGTGCCTATCGTCCTGGCTGACTACCGAAGAAAGAGAGGCTGTTGAATTTGAGGCCATCAGCTTGAAACTTTCAAATTCTTCTATTGGTCATGATGGGTTCCAACTTACTGTAGTGAGCAGATAACTTTCGGTATAAGATTTTTTTGTTTAGTCAAGCTTGAGTTGTTTTCATAACCTAGGCTAGCTTTTCCTGTCCCAGTCAAGAGTAGTGATTTAAGTTTTGTATACAGTGGGTGCTATATGACAATGGAAGCCAAAATATTGTAGGGGAAGTATAATTTAGTTATCACATTTGTTTGTATCTAAGGATACATATTCTGGTTAAGCATAAAGTTGAAATATTCATGCCAATTTTGTACTTTGAAAGTGTTGATGCTCGTACGTGGTGCTGTATGCTCTTTTGTCTAATGCAACTTTAGTGTACTGTATTGCACAAAATGTAAATGGAATTGCAATTATTCAGTTTATGCTTTACTTTCCTTTATAGGGGCCGTTTGTTTCACGTAAAAGTCCATAATTCGTAAATGACTTACAACCCAGTTACAACTACGGCGTTTGTTTGGACCGTAATTCGTAAAAGACTTACAAAACTAATTACCCCTCACTTGCAACCCAATTACCCCTCACTTACAGCCCAGTTACAGTTAATTTTGTGGTCATGCAAATTTGTATTATTTTTTATATTAATATTAAATTTTTTTAATATTTAGCATTTTTAATATTTATTTGCAATATTAAAACTTTTTAAATCACCAAATAGTTAATTTTGTGATTAACTTTTTCACTTACGACTTACACATTACGACAACCAAACACAGTAAAGCACAATACACTTTTCCACTTACAACTTTATATTACCAACCAAACACCATAAAGCTTACATGCATGTAACCTATTTACAATTGTAAAAGACTTTACCAATTACAACTTACGAATTACGGCCAATTACAACAACCAAACAGACCCTTATATATCTATTTCTTGGGAACAATGTAAATAGCATGAAGAATATCATGATCCATGCTGTCAACAGTGTATAATAAGGGAATCCATTACAGGGATCCTTACATCTTAAGGAAAGATTAACTATCATGTTAATCCTTTCTAAGGTCTGTTGTCTTTCATTTGTCGACTTAATTGAACTTGTATTATCGTGACTAGAAGTTTTGCTTTGAGTTATCATTCTTTGCTAGCTTTGAGCATTCCCATTCCAATTTATACAGTGTTAGTGTTGTGTGTGCGAGAGAAATGTGTACCTCAGCCGTCTCTCAGCTGGCGGCGACGTGACTGAATCTCAACGACAAATCCTAAGCGTAGCGCTACCATGGTCGCAGTTTTTTGTGAGGACTGCGACCAAGTTATAGTATTTTTTTGTGAGCACTGTTACCGTGCTCGCAGTGTTTTGTGAGGACTGCTAATATGGTCGCAGTTTTTTTGTGATGATTGTGACTATGGTCGCACTGTTTTTATGAGGGATGTTACCATGGTCGCAGTCCTAATTAGATTGAAAATATCTGAAATTTTTTAGGACTGCGACCAGGTCGCAGTGCCAGCTGTGGTACAGACATCTCTCTCTCTCTCTCTCTCACACACACACACACAATCTAACTTTTAGAGGTCTTTTCACCAATTATTTTGATAAATTTCAGCTCAAGATCTGAACTTTTAGAGGTCTTTCCATCAATTATTTAGATAAATTTTTGACTGAATTTTTAACAAAAAAAGTAGTATATAAAATAACTTTTAACCCTCTAGATTATTGATGAATCTAGTACTAGAAGGTAACTTGATGTTCTTTTGAATAGATTGTTGATCAGGATCACGTGGAATCAAGAATTGGCAAAGAAATACGAGAAAGAAGGTGAGAACATGATTAGGTAAAATTTCTTACAAATGAGGAGATTGTTTGAGAACAAGAATATTCTAATAGATTATGAGTACATGATATTGTTTTACTGGTAATATTTAGGGATGGAAAATAAACAACATGAAGGGTGTTAATTAGAAACATTTTAGTTGTGCTAGAAACCGTGTGATAAAAAACAATTGGTATATTCTCAAATGGGTAAGAAGCTAGTAGTAAGTAACTATGAATATTTCTCTTGTACGGGAGACTTTGTAGTTGTGATCTACTTGTAATTCATTTAAATTTTGTATATGTAATATTGATTGCTACTAATACTAAGAATATCAAAATAGGGAAATTGGTATACGGGTGTTCGATGTGATTTATTCGGGAAAGAAACACGAGGTGGTGTTCGGTGTGAATCTCTTGTAGAACACTCAACTTGAAGGTGAGTGGGGTTTCGGTAAACTTATAGTAAATTCTGAATAATAACAACTATATTGCTAACTTCGTAGAGGATTGATAATTTTCACATGAATGTATATAAATGAAAGGTTAGTTAATTATGAGTAATATAAGCATGATGTGATTGTTTAATTAACGTAATTAATATGTGTCAAACTCTTGCTATGATGTGGACACATGTGTTGTTTGATGATTGTAACGCCCCGATCCCAAAGATACGGGGACGTCACTGCAACGCATATACGTAGGCCAGATGGTGCCCCCACGTATATACGCTAAGCATAAGTACAACAAGTATCAGAGTACAACACACACAGCGTGGTATAATCATATGCCAACTTACAAAATATAAATACAAGGTTGCACAAGTTATGATAAGCAAATTCACTTTACAAGTGTCCTTTATCATAACCCAAGTCCAAAAGAACGATATACAATCAAAAATACAAAAGCGCTCACGTAAGGATGGAGATCCGTGAACCAAAAGAAGTGTCGGGCAGGATAGATCTAGAGCTGGTCAGCCTGCTCTCCTAGGTAAGCCAAGTCCTCTGTGGAAGGCTCCACTTCGCTCCAAGCCTCAGAATCTGAATATGCAAATCCAAAGGGTCAAGACATAATATAACAAATAAAAGATAGCCAAGTGGCAAGGATCATGAATAGAGATAATGAGATAGTACTAAGTAGCAATGCATGACAAGAGATGTAAACTAAGAAAGATAAAGTCATATGCAATAAATCTACAATTAATGTCTTATTATTATTACTTGTCTTACTGTGATATCTAGCTATGTGACCCAGCGTCCCAGAGCACATAGATCCATATCCTAGTGAAACAAGGTTGTTATTGGAAACAGCGGTTGTATCGACGAACTATGTTTACAGTGGGTCCCGTGCATGCCCGGGACCACGGCCCAGTATTGTTCCGTTGCTTGAAGACGGAACCTGCCGCTAGGCTAACAGGAGGGTCTTATGTATGCCCTTGTCATGACAGTAAACAGGAAAGGGAGGAAGCACTCCCCTCGGTCCCCTGGAGTACCGCAGGTAAGACCGGAAAATATAGTGCACAACCTAATACCACTGTAGACACGAACACATATCGATATTCCGCATATTTCCCCCTGTCCCCATGTAAGTTGGTATATTTTATATAAAGGTCGGGTATATCATGCTTGGTGTTTGAGTGATAGCATGAAGGGGGTGATATTTCATAATTAACATGATATGGAATAGTAATATATAACATGAGTCATGAAGCATAATAAAGCAAGATCCATCAGGTAACAAGTCATGCAGTACAGGTATGAAGCATAAACAAGGCTAAAACAGCATACATATATCAGGGAAATATCAAAAATTAGAAAGGAAAGGAGTCTGAATTCTGTCCCAGGATTTGACCTGGCGGTCGACCTCCGGTCGACTGCCGGTCGACTGGGATTTACAAAGGCGGTCGAGTGCCGGTCGACTGCCGGTCGACCGTACAAGGTGCGTGAGCTCCAGGTTTGGCCGGTCGACTGCCGGTCGACTGGTCCACAACAAATTCCTTAAGCCGGTCGAGTGGTCGGTCGACTGCCGGTCGACCGCCAGCTCAAAGCTGTGCACTCTGTGCACATCGGCAGAGTGATCGGTCGACTGCCGGTCGACCGATCCTCTGGAATAAGCTGCTGTTAAGGCAGAAAATCAGAATTCGTGTGGGTTGATTCTAACAGATTAAAGGTAGGATTTTTATGTTATTAGGGGACCTGATCTATCATCACAAGTACACTAGAACAGAGAATAGCCATGGTGATTAATATGTCCACATGGGTATGTTGGAATTGGGTGTTAATGTCCTAAAAATAGGATTTTTATGTTATAATTGTACAAGGATCCCTACCCTAAGCCTATGGAATATTAGCTAGGTCTTGGTGAGTAAGATACTCACCTGGAGGGGTCAAATCTAAAGCTTGATCCAAGGATGGAGGTGTTGGCTTCAATCCACAAGTTGTTGATGAAGCTAGGGTGAAGAACTCCCCCTTGGGGTTGTCTTGGGAAGTGATGGTTGAATCTGAGCTCCCTTGATGAAGCCCTAGATGAAAACCCTTGAGATCTTGAGGTGGAAGTGAAGGGATTTGGGTGATTTTGGAGCTAGGGTTTGTTGAGGAAGGAGAAGGGAATTTTGAAGAAGATTTCTTCTCTTGGTGAAGAAATGAGAAAAAGGGCAATTTGCAAATGACAATGCATATATAGGTTGTGATTTTTGTAAAGGGAGAGGAATTAAAGTGAAAGGGAAGGGTTTCTTGCAAAAAGAAGGGGTGAGGTGTCCCCTCCCTTGCCACTTGGCCGGCCATGAGAAGGAGAGAGAGTTAGTGGGGTTAGGTGAAGTGTGTGAGTGGGAAATGAGGTGGAAATGAAGTGGAAAAGGAATTTTGCAAATTTTGGAAAAATGTCCGAAATTCAAGTATCTCGGATTGGTCTGAAAATTTTACCAAAAATCAAGAAAAATATTTGAAGACCAATGGTGAAATTCGTTTGAAGGAATACTGTATAGATTTTTAGTTAAAAATCTTGGAATCAGTAATTTACCGACTCCGAAAGGATTTTCATAAATTTATAAAATTCTCAGAAAAAGAGTATAAGTAGGAAATATGATTCTAAGCAATAAGTCTAAAGGACTTTCTAAAAATTCCTAACAGTTTGGAAGATAAAAATTCGGAAATCGGCCAGCGGTACTGGCCGACACGGTTTTGAATAAATTCATTTTAATTCCAGAAATTTCCAGAAAATCACATAAAATCTAAAATATTGGAAAATGATATTTGGAATTGAAATTGGTCAAATACGGAAGGTAAATCGGAAAATACGGTCGAAAGACTGATTACGTAACTATGTACGTATACCGGGAGAGGGGTATTACAATCTACCCACCTTACAAAAATTTCGTCCTCGAAATTTCATAAGGTGAAAGATAATAGGAAAAGCAACGGATAGATATGGATATAAGGAAAGATAACGGCAAGGAAGAGTAGAAGAAAAGAGTCTTACCCAATCAAGATGTGAAAAGTAGAGGATAACGCTCCCGGATAACGTCCTCACGCTCCCAAGTGGCCTCCCCTGGCGCATGCCTGTTCCATGACACCAATACCAATGGAATAGCTCTATTCTTCAGTGTCTTGACACTCCTATCCAGAATGGCCAACGGCTGTTCTTGGTATGATAAATCCGGTTGTAGCTCCAGCTCGGAATGATCCAGAATATGGCTGTCATCCCTGACATACTTCCTCAACTGAGACACGTGGAAGACATTATGCACCCCGTCCAAAGATGGCGGTAATGCCAATCTATAGGACACATCTCCCACACG
This sequence comes from Agave tequilana, assembly GCA_038442645.1. Lineage (NCBI taxonomy): Eukaryota > Viridiplantae > Streptophyta > Magnoliopsida > Asparagales > Asparagaceae > Agave > Agave tequilana. Next base: position 112,105 of record JAVJIF010011778.1, on the reverse strand, counting down.
ATCCAGGATCTCGAATGGGCCAATATACCTTGGACTTAGTTTCCCACGAGCACCGAACCGGATCACTCCCTTGGTAGGTGATATCCTCAAGAATACATGATCTCCAACCTGGAACTCCAATGGCCTTCTTCGAGTGTCTGCCCAACTCTTCTGCCTACTCTGAGCAGCCCTGAGATGATTTCTGATAATCCTGACTTTCTCTGTAGTCTGCATCAGAATCTCTGGTCCCAAAAGACTCCTCTCACCGACTTCATCCCAACAAATCGGTGATCGGCACTTCCTACCATACAATGCCTCAAAGGGTGCCATCTTAATACTTGCCTGGTAGCTGTTGTTATATGAAAACTCAGCCAAGTGAAGATGGTCTTCCCAAGATCCCCCAAAGTCAATCATGCAAGCCCTCACATATCTTCGAGGATCTGGATAGTCCTCTCAGATTGTCCGTCTGTCTGAGGATGATAAGAAGTACTGAATTTCAGACGAGTTCCCAGACTTTCTTGGAGACTCTCCCAGAAATGAGATCTGAATCTGGTGTCTCTATCTGACACAATACTAACTGGAACTCCATGCAGACGAACCACCTCCTTCATATACTTATCTGCCAGAACCTCTGTCGACTGGCCTACCCTGAATGGTATGAAGTGAGCTGACTTGGTGAGGCGATCAACTATCACCCACACCGCATTATTACCCCTGGGACTCCGAGGCAATGCCGTCACGAAGTCCATGGTGATGTGCTCCCATTTCCACTCGGGTATCGGCAAAGGTTGAAGAAGTCCAGCTGATCTCTGATGCTCGATCTTAATCTGCTGACAAACCAAGCACTTGGCAACAAACTGGGCTATCTCCCTCTTCATAGCATTCCACCAAAAGTGTTTCTTCAGGTCCTGGTACATCTTGTTTCCCCCAGGGTGTATAGAATAAGCTGAACTGTGTGCTTCCTCCAAAATCTTCTGTCTGACTTCTCTCGGGGAACACAAAGTCTATCTCCAAAATACAATGCACCATCTGGGTGAATGCAGATATCCGACCTCAATCCAGCCTCCACCTGAGCTCTGAACGTCTGCAATCTGGGGTCCTCCTTCTGAGCTCCCTTGATCTCCTCTATCAATGATGACTGGATCTGTAAAGCCATGAACTGCCTGGCCTTATCACCTCCTCGCACTAACATCAAATCCAATCTGATGAATTCCTGAATCAACTCCCTCTGCTGCGTGAGGTGGACTAGCACTCTGTTCTCTGGCATCCTGCTCAGTGCATCCGGTACGGTATTGACTTTGCCTGGATGATACTGCAAGTCAATATCGTAGTCCGCCATAAGCTCCAACCACCTCCTCTGCCTCATATTTAACTCCTTCTGTGAGAAAATATACTTGAGGCTCTTGTGGTCTGTGTATATCAACACCTTGTCTCCCAGAAGGTAGTGTCTCCAGATCTTCAAAGCAAATATCACAGCTGCCAACTCCAAGTCATGAGTTGGGTAATTCCTCTCATGAGGCTTCAACTGCCTAGATGCATATGCTATAACATGATCATGTTGCATAAGCACACACCCCAGGCCTTTACCTGATGCATCACAGAAAATGACCATCCCTCCTCTTCCTGAAGGAGTCCTCAAAATTGGAGCTGTGATAAGCCTCTGCTTCAACTGCTCAAATGCTGCATCACAATCTTCTGTCCATATGTATCTCTCCCCTTTTCTGGTGAGCCTGGTCAACGGAGCTGCAAGTCTAGAGAAATCCTGGACAAAGCGCCTGTAATATCCGGCTAGTCCAAGAAAGCTCTTTATCTCAGTCACCGACTTCGGAACTGGCCAATTCTGCACTGCCTGGACTTTACTAGGATCAACTGAAATTCCTTCTGCTGAAACTATGTGTCCAAGGAAAGCTATGCTGTCCAACCAGAATTCACACTTGCTCCTCTTGGCATGAAGCTGCTCTTGCTGAAGGGTCTGCAACACAATCCTCAAGTGCTCTGCATGCTCTTCTCATTCCTTGAATAGATCAGGATGTCATCTATGAATACAACTACAAACTGATCCAGGTAAGGGGAGAACACTCGGTTCATCAAGTCCATGAAGACTGCAGGGGCATTGGTGACTCCGAAAGGCATAACTAGAAATTCATAGTGGCCATATCGGGTCCTGAATGCAGTCTTCGGAACATCCTCCTTCTTCACCCTCAGCTGATGGTAACCCGACTGCAAATCTAACTTAGAAAATACACGGGCTCCATGGAGCTGATCAAATAAATCATCAATCCGGGGCAAGGGATACTTGTTCTTGATGGTGACCTTGTTCAACTCCCTATAATCAATACAAAGCCTCTTACCACCATCCTTCTTACTCGCCAAGAGTACTGGAGCTCCCCATGGTGAAGTGCTCGGCCGAATCACTCCCTTGTCCGAATACTCCTGCAGTTGCTTCTTCAGGATCTCCAACTCCGTCGGTGCCATCCTGTACGGAGCCTTAGATATAGGAGCTGTCCCTGGAACTGTATCAATGGAGAACTCCACTATCCTCTCCGGTGGAAGTCCTGAAATCTCAGCAAAGACTTCTGGAAATTCATCCCACACTGGCACTCCCTTCAGAACCTCCGAAGTGGTCATCTGAATCTTCCTCTTAGCAGGCTTCACTTCTCCGCTAAACTGGAACTCCGGCTGACGCGGGATTCTGAAATTGATCTTCCTTCCTCTACAGTCAATCACTGCATAGTACTGACTGAGCCAAGTCATGCCTAAGATTACGTCGTACCCTTTGGTGTCTAGTACGAGCATATCTATGGCCAAGATCTTCCCACAAAGTTCCACTGGACAGTCAGCACAAACTCTAGAAGATACAACTACCCATTCCCGGTACTTATCTCCCACTTGTGGTCTAAAGCCTTAACGGGTATGGAATGAACAGCCACAAAATGGTCGGAGATATAACAGTAGGATGCACCTGAATCGAAGAGAGCGAGAACGGGTATAGAATGAACTCTGATGTTACCTGTAATCACCTCCTCTGAAGCCTCAGCCTCCTCCGCTGACAGGTTGTAGGCCTGACCTCTACCACGTCCTGCTGCCGTCCTGGCTCCTCTCTGCACTGGGCGAACAACACGCGGTGGAGGAAGGGGAAGAGCTCTCCTCATCACTGGTCCCTGGTGCCTCTGCCCAACTGGCCCTGGTAGTACCCTCTGTACATTCTGCCCTTGAGGTGCCGGCAAGGTTTGATTAGCAAACCCCACTCTCCTGTGCGGACAGGTCTCCACGGCATGGTCTCGTGCTCCACACACCAAACACCATCCGTTTGCCCTCCGGCAATCCTGCTGAGAGTGTCCTGGTTTCTGGCAGAAATTGCAGATAAGACCTGGTCGAGCCACCTGGTAAGGAACTGCCCTGAATGGTTGCCTGGCCTGGACCTTCGCTGCTCTGGATGGTCCTCCTCTGCCCACCGGCACAAACGGCCTCTTCATGGCCTGGTTCTCTTGCTTCTTCTGAAACCCACGCTCCACCTCTCGAGCGATGGTGAGAACCTCAGCATAGGTCTTCAGCTGCTGGGGCATCAGAAACATCTGGATCTCCATCTGTAAACCCTGCTGAAACCTGCTTGCCCTCTTCTCTTCATCTGACACCATGTAAGGGGCAAAGCGACTCAGCCTGAGGAATTCTGCAGCATACTCATCCACGGATCTATCCCCCTGTTGAAGCCTGATGAACTGCTCCTCCATGTCCCTCTGAGCAGTGGCGGGAAAGAACCTGCTATAAAAGCTCTTGGAGAACGTATCCCAAGAGATAGGTTCCTTCAAGCGAGCCTCCTCTGCAAGCCACCAAGTCCTGGCTATGTCCTTCAGCTGGATCTTTGCAACCTCCACTTGGTTCTCCTTAGGCACCCTGGCGGCGTTCAGCAGATCGGTGGTGTCTGTCAACCACTGTTCAGCCTCCAATGGTCTCTCGACTCCCGTGAATACGGCGGTTGCAGCCGCCGGAAGTCTGACACGTTCCCAGGCCTTTGCTCCTTCGGAGCTGCCAACTCCTGCCTGAGGAGCTCAGTCTGCTGCTGCTGATTCTCCATTTGCTGTTGCTGGTTTCCCAGCATAGTCTGAATGATCCTCAGGACATCAGCACCCTCTCCTCCTACGGGTCCATTCGGTACTTGCCCGACATTGTTGCGACCCGAACGTCTCTCCATACCGAAAGGGATAAGATCTGGAATTGGAAACAAGGGAAAGGAGTTTAGGATACGAAGGAATTGATCAACGAAGGAATCAAGAAGGACTTTATAACTTTGTACATTGTAGTTGGCATTAGCAAATCACTAGAATTTGCCACTTGGTTGTACTTTTAGGTTTGAGAGCCTAGGCTCTGATACCAACCTGTAACGCCCCGATCCCAAAGATACGGGGACGTCACTGCAACGCATATACGTAGGCCAGATGGTGCCCCCACGTATATACGCTAAGCATAAGTACAACAAGTATCAGAGTACAACACACACAGCGTGGTATAATCATATGCCAACTTACAAAATATAAATACAAGGTTGCACAAGTTATGATAAGCAAATTCACTTTACAAGTGTCCTTTATCATAACCCAAGTCCAAAAGAACGATATACAATCAAAAATACAAAAGCGCTCACGTAAGGATGGAGATCCGTGAACCAAAAGAAGTGTCGGGCAGGATAGATCTAGAGCTGGTCAGCCTGCTCTCCTAGGTAAGCCAAGTCCTCTGTGGAAGGCTCCACTTCGCTCCAAGCCTCAGAATCTGAATATGCAAATCCAAAGGGTCAAGACATAATATAACAAATAAAAGATAGCCAAGTGGCAAGGATCATGAATAGAGATAATGAGATAGTACTAAGTAGCAATGCATGACAAGAGATGTAAACTAAGAAAGATAAAGTCATATGCAATAAATCTACAATTAATGTCTTATTATTATTACTTGTCTTACTGTGATATCTAGCTATGTGACCCAGCGTCCCAGAGCACATAGATCCATATCCTAGTGAAACAAGGTTGTTATTGGAAACAGCGGTTGTATCGACGAACTATGTTTACAGTGGGTCCCGTGCATGCCCGGGACCACGGCCCAGTATTGTTCCGTTGCTTGAATACGGAACCTGCCGCTAGGCTAACAGGAGGGTCTTATGTATGCCCTTGTCATGACAGTAAACAGGAAAGGGAGGAAGCACTCCCCTCGGTCCCCTGGAGTACCGCAGGTAAGACCGGAAAATATAGTGCACAACCTAATACCACTGTAGACACGAACACATATCGATATTCCGCATATTTCCCCCTGTCCCCATGTAAGTTGGTATATTTTATATAAAGGTCGGGTATATCATGCTTGGTGTTTGAGTGATAGCATGAAGGGGGTGATATTTCATATTTAACATGATATGGAATAGTAATATATAACATGAGTCATGAAGCATAATAAAGCAAGATCCATCAGGTAACAAGTCATGCAGTACAGGTATGAAGCATAAACAAGGCTAAAACAGCATACATATATCAGGGAAATATCAAAAATTAGAAAGGAAAGGAGTCTGAATTCTGTCCCAGGATTTGACCTGGCGGTCGACCTCCGGTCGACTGCCGGTCGACTGCCGGTCGACTGGGATTTACAAAGGCGGTCGAGTGCCGGTCGACTGCCGGTCGACCGTACAAGGTGCGTGAGCTCCAGGTTTGGCCGGTCGACTGCCGGTCGACTGGTCCACAACAAATTCCTTAAGCCGGTCGAGTGGTCGGTCGACTGCCGGTCGACCGCCAGCTCAAAGCTGTGCACTCTGTGCACATCGGCAGAGTGATCGGTCGACTGCCGGTCGACCGATCCTCTGGAATAAGCTGCTGTTAAGGCAGAAAATCAGAATTCGTGTGGGTTGATTCTAACAGATTAAAGGTAGGATTTTTATGTTATTAGGGGACCTGATCTATCATCACAAGTACACTAGAACAGAGAATAGCCATGGTGATTAATATGTCCACATGGGTATGTTGGAATTGGGTGTTAATGTCCTAAAAATAGGATTTTTATGTTATAATTGTACAAGGATCCCTACCCTAAGCCTATGGAATATTAGCTAGGTCTTGGTGAGTAAGATACTCACCTGGAGGGGTCAAATCTAAAGCATGATCCAAGGATGGAGGTGTTGGCTTCAATCCACAAGTTGTTGATGAAGCTAGGGTTGAAGAACTCCCCCTTGGGGTTGTCTTGGAAGTGATGGTTGAATCTGAGCTCCCTTGATGAAGCCCTAGATGAAACCCTTGAGATCTTGAGGTGGAAGTGAAGGGATTTGGGTGATTTTGGAGCTAGGGTTTGTTGAGGAAGGAGAAGGGAATTTTGAAGAAGATTTCTTCTCTTGGTGAAGAAATGAGAAAAAGGGCAATTTGCAAATGACAATGCATATATAGGTTTGTGATTTTTGTAAAGGGAGAGGAATTAAAGTGAAAGGGAAGGGTTTTCTTGCAAAAAGAAGGGGTGAGGTGTCCCCTCCCTTGCCACTTGGCCGGCCATGAGAAGGAGAGAGAGTTAGTGGGGTTAGGTGAAGTGTGTGAGTGGGAAATGAGGTGGAAATGAAGTGGAAAAGGAATTTTGCAAATTTTGGAAAAATGTCCGAAATTCAAGTATCTCGGATTGGTCTGAAAATTTTACCAAAAATCAAGAAAAATATTTGAAGACCAATGGTGAAATTCGTTTGAAGGAATACTGTATAGATTTTTAGTTAAAAATCTTGGAATCAGTAATTTACCGACTCCGAAAGGATTTTCATAAATTTATAAAATTCTCAGAAAAAGAGTATAAGTAGGAAATATGATTCTAAGCAATAAAGTCTAAAGGACTTTCTAAAATTCCTAACAGTTTGGAAGATAAAAATTCGGAAATCGGCCAGCGGTACTGGCCGACACCGGTTTTGAATAAATTCATTTTAATTCCAGAAATTTCCAGAAAATCACATAAAATCTAAAATATTGGAAAATGATATTTGGAATTGAAATTGGTCAAATACGGAAGGTAAATCGGAAAATACGGTCGAAAGACTGATTACGTAACTATGTACGTATACCGGGAGAGGGGTATTACAATGATAACTCTTGTGTTGACTCTTACTGTGATGAGCATACATGTGGGTGGATGGCAGTTCTTGATAGAACTAGTTAATGTTATTTGTTGATTCAAATTCTTGGTGAAACTAGTAATGAATGTGCATGCATTGAGATTTGTATCTTGTGAAAGAAGGGACCGGAGATCCGATAGGGGTCGAAGACGGTGTGAAGGAAGGGGCCAGAAGGATCCGGTAGGAGTCGAAGACGGTGAAATATTGTTATAAGTACAATTGATGTGTGTGTGAACATTGTGTGTACACTGTGTATGTATCAAGTGTGTTACTTGTGTGTTATATAGTGGACATCTTGTGTATGATATGGTGGACATCCGAAATCTATATTACACTCTGACATTATAAATAGCTCTTGCATTGACATCAGAATACGAAGTTAATGAATTGTAATGAATATCTTAACATTTGTTGTTATACACACTTTAGTACTATCCGAACAATAAATTGGAGTAAGTTGATTATATAGTTGAAACATCCATATTCTTAATTACTGACTTTTATGTTTCATGTACTCTGCACATTACTAATGCATGTTGGATTGTAACAATTGGCTTAATCTCACTTACTGAGTCATCGAGCTCACCCCCCCCCCCCCCATAGATTCATGTTTTCAAGACAAGCCAGAGATAAATATCGACTAAAGGCATGGGTAGAGCACTAAAAGCACTCAAAGCATTCATTTGTGGGTCTACCAAGCTTTTGGTTTATAATTGAGTATTTTTTTTATATGTATATATATAGTTGATGTTATAGATTAGACTGAATAATTGAATATGTGTGACTTGGTTCGATGATGTATATATGTATACCTGTTTACAAGTTCTATACGGATATGATTTTGAGCTAACTTGTGTTAGACTGTGATACTGAGGAGAATACTCTCGAGTAAGTGTTTAATTATTATCTTTAAGTTGTATCCACATGATTGAATTTGGGAGATTTATAAGTAGGCGATGTCAAGCCGAAATTTTATTATAACTGCGTGGGATATTGTTATAGATATATGGTCGATGTATATTTAGATTTGTATGTATTGATGTATGAGAGCAGACTCTATATTATAGAGAAAAATGCTGCCGAAATTTTTGATGAATTCAGGGATGATTATAAATATTATACGATTAATTAGCGTAATGGATTGGATTAAAGTTAACTCGATGATTAAAATCTAGGGTCGTTACATACATCCACGTTCACTTAAATTTAGACGAATGATCACGTATATTCATGTATCATGTACATTGTATCTCCCTGTATCATGTATACTACACATCGCTAATACCATGTTTCATTTAAGATTAGATTAACCTCACTCACTGAGACAGTCTGAATGATTTCAGGTCAAGATAGAGGCCCAACCAAGGAACTTCTCTGACGGATACCGGAAGAACATGGACACCTCTGATAAATCTTAAACAGTATTGATGTTATTTACTACTATTTTATCTGTATGGGACATATATGTGTATTATTATAAATTCAGTAGCTATGAGTAGCACAAACGACGGAAAGTGTACTTATATAGGTGAAGGGTTATGTATAGCTATCGATTTTGTTCTGAGTTAAAGTATTGATATTGATGATAGTCCGACTCTTAATTGTGAGTACTTGTGATTAAATGTATAATTGGATTTGGGAAACTATTATATATTTATATGTAGGCGATGTCAAGCCGAAATTGTGAATTTAGTAATTTTGTGAGATGATAATATATATAATGGTTAGATTCTGATGACATTGTCTTTAGTTGATAATAAGTAAGCTGGATGAGCCGAAATATTATACAAATATATTGGGATTATGTAGGTTGATACTGGCTGATATTTTTATGTTGTATCAGGTCAGACTCCCTGTTACAGAGGAGTTGCAGCAAATATCTTTTATAAAATATTGATGATTATCTGAGCTATAAAAATGACTTAGCTTATTGTTATTGATTAAGTGATGATTAAGATAATTCAAAGTGATTAAAAACTGGGACTGTTACAAAAATCCTATTTCTCCTTTCGACCAACTGTTTTGCTAAGGTGCAATAAAAAATATGGGATGAAAAGAAAAAAAAAATTATGATGACTAAATATTTTTTGTGGATTTTATAATTTTTTGATATGGATGAAATATGCAAGAAAACAAACATAAAAATAAATTAAGATCCTTTGCTAATTTAATTAAGAACTAAACAAATAATTCTAAAAGCACAAGAATCAATTTAAGAAAATTTACTACTGAACTTTAACTAACAGTGAGTCTCAGGAGACGGCTCGGCAACGACGGCTGGCCGAGGAAAGACTGAACAACGACAGAGAGAGTCGGTCTCGATGGAAAACAGGTGATAACGGGTCTGGGCTTCTTTTCGAATAGCGTATGCTGGTGAAGTTCTCCATTTGTCGGCATCAAAGGTAGCAGGTCTTTAACAGGGCGGTTGTGGTGTACGGAGGTGGAGGGCAGCGGCCGTGAAGTGAACGGCTGTTGTTCTTTTTGAGGGGATTTAGATGGTAGAAAAAATTGAACCATAGAGAAAACAAAGAAAGCTTTGATACCAATTGATGTAGAACTAAAGAGAAAGAAAAGAGAAAAGAGAGAAGAAGAAAAGAGAATTTAGAGAGAGATAAAAAGAATTTAGAAAAAGAAAAAAGAGTAATAAGAGAGAAAAAGTTTGATAATCTGTATTTTCATAAAATAAGTCTCATCCACAATGAAAACAAAGAGACATATTTATAGATAGGCATTTAACACAACTAAAAATTAAACAAAACTTGATCATCAAGAAACTCTAATTATCCAAAATTAAATAATATCTAATAAAATAATAAATAAATTAACAATTTAATTCCTAATTATGATCTTCATCACCTTTGATGAACGTCGATCATGTTATTAATATCTTGATCGGTGAGAAGATGAATACTGGAGTTGGGTTGGTTAGGAATAGTATAAATCAACCTTGTAGAGGCAAATTCATCTTCTTCGCTATCTCTTTTTTCAAGAGATCGAGTGAGTCTCCCCCACCACTTCAATAAGAGCCACGTTTCCTTCTTTGCGCTCAACCAAGGCCATGATAGATAGAAGAAAATTTTTTTGAGATCTTTTTGGGTACAAAAAGAGATTGAAGAAAATAGGAGTGGAAGATGAAAAAACAGATTGGGAGATTAATGCGGCTGACGCCATAGCTGTAAATGCCTCCTTTTCAAAAAAGAGTTTTTTAGGGAGAAAACTGGTAAGAGCAGTATTATCATTTCCATAAATACATTGTACAATATACACCTATATATATATACAAAAGAGGGCGAAGTTATTTTGACCAAGATCTAGGGGACTAAAGGCACAAAAATAAAAAGACAATGGAGGGAAAGGCATTTCTGTTGGTTTCTTGGATCAATCTGACAACTAATCAATATCACTGAAATATTACTGATCTAATTGGCCAGGTCGGTTAATATCAGGTGGGAGATTTTTCGTTCAATAGAACGTTCCTTAATTTAAGAACTAGCTTTCAATTACCTTCCTTGGTTAAACACCAATTAGACTGGTATAGTCAGTCTCAATATACTGATATTAGTATATCCCCTGTATAAAGAAATTAATTCACTTATACAGTACTTGGAGTGAGGTACGCTTAAAGCGAATCTCCTTAAGACAATTACGTCCCCCGCACCGCTGCTAACGGGTTACTGGACGTTGGTCTCCCAAGATACAACACTCCTTCACGGTATTTAAATAGCACTAGCAAACCACCGTACGGTCGAACCGTAGTAACCAGTACCTTCACAGGATTATTGAAGCAGCGGGACAAAGACAAATTTCGGGAGAATATTTGCCTTTACTTTGGAGGAGCACCCACTACAGAGGAAGAAGGAAGGTAGAAAAATATTCTTCTTCGGAAGTCCCAGATTTAGACAACAATTCTATTAAAGAATCTGTTGAATTTTCTGAGCCCTCTTTCAGAACGAATTTTTACAGAATCTCTTTTAGAAGTCGCTTCGAAAACTGAATTTCCCACTTCCCATTGGAAGTTACTTCAAGACAGAACTTCATTTCGGCCTCAGTTCAGAAAGCAGAGAGAGCCTCAGTTCAGAAAACAGAGAGACAGAGAGAGTTGAGTGTTTTTGGTGTGTTTAATTTGAGAAAACAGAGCGCTATTTATAGCGCTCCAGGAGGGGCAAAATGGTCCGAACCCATCCAACAGTTGCAACGGTTCGGTTCAACCGCCGCAACCGTCCAACCGCCGCGACGGTTTACAGACAGCCGTTGGCGGGGCGGTTCGGATCCAGATAGCAGAGCGGGTATGCTCCGCGCAACCCATACCCGTGATACCCGGTTCAAAAAGAACCAGGCCGGGTAGGGAATCCGAACCCGCACCCAGACCCAGACCCGGACCCGGACCCGAGCCCGGCTCGGCGCTTTGTGTTCTTGGCCCTTGACTATAAATCCTTCAGGTTGCTCCATATATATTTCTTCATTTAATTCACCATTTAAGAATGCAGTCTTGACATCCATTTGATGGATATCTAAGTTATGCAATACTGCAATTGCAATCAATATCCGAATGGTTGTTATTCTTGTTACTGGTGAATAAGTATCGAAGTAATCAAGTCCTTCTTTTTGTCGATAACCCTTGGCTACCAATCTGGCCTTGTACTTATCGATAGATCCATCGGGTTTTAATTTTCTTTTGAAAATTCACTTACACCCAATTGGTTTACTGCCAGGAGGCAAGTTTACAAATTCCCAAGTATGATTACTTAGTATGGATTCTATTTCGCTATTTATAGCTTCTTTCCACATTTGTGCTTCTGGGGTTGACATAACCTCTTTAAATGTTTGAGGCTCGCTTTCAATAGCGTATGCTATAAAATCTGGACCAAAAGATTTTGAGATTCTAGATCTCTGACTTCTTCTTGGTTCAATTTCCGCATTAACAGTCGGTTCCTCGGAGCTTTCGTCCTTGAATGTCATCTCATGTGTTCTTTTCCCAGAAGTCTTATCTGTTTCCCGTTTATATGGAAAAATATCTTCAAAGAACACAACATCTCTAGATTCGATAATCATGTTTACATGAATAGCTGGTATCTTTGATTTATGAATCAGAAATCTGTAGGGACTACTATTCAAGGCATAGCCTATGAATATGCAGTCCATAGTTTTTACTCCCAACTTAGTCTTTTTAGGTAATGGTGCTAGTACCTTTGCAAGGCACCCCCACATTTTGAGGTAATGGTAGGAAGGTGTCCTTCCATGCCATAACTCAAATGGTATAAGACCAAGTTTCTTGTGGGGTACTCTGTTTAGAATATAATTTGCAGTTAACAGATCTTCCCCCCACAAGTTCTGTGGAGCTCCAGAACTTACGAGTATGGAATTGACCATTTCCTTCAAAGTTCTATTCTTCCATTCAACAATTCCATTTTGCTGAAGAGTATATGGTGTTGTTGTTTGATGAATTATACCAAATTTAGCACATAACTCACTAAAATCATTTGATTCATATTCTCCGCCTCTATCGGATTATAGAATCTTGATATTCTTGTTGAGTTGATTCTTAACTTCGGCTTTATATGTTATAAACATATTTATTGCCTCATCCTTACTGTTTAAAAGATACACATAACAGTATCTTGTACAGTCATCAATAAAAGTAATAAATACTTTTTTACCGCCTCTAGTTAGCATAAACTTCAAGTCACACAGATCGCTATGAATTAACCCTAAAGGTTCTGTATTTCGATCAATTGAGTGAAATGAATTTTTCGCCAACTTGACCTCAATACAAATTTTACACTTGCGAATTTCTTCCAAGTTGAGTTTAGGAATATATCCTAGATTAGACAAGTTCTTTGAAGACTTGTAATTTACATGCCCTAATCTAGCATGCCATAAAGTAGGAAACTCAAGCAAATAAACAGAAGATTTTCCTTTATTTATAAGCTTCGGGTACAAATACATAGACTTTTATCTACCACTGCAACATTGGCTTTAAAAAGTCCATCAACAAGATAACCCTTTCCCACATACATCCCTCCCTTAGTAAGTACAAATTTATCTGATTCAAAAACCATTCTAAATTCTTTCTTACTAAGTATTGATCCAGAGATCATATTCTTGCAGATATCTGGAACATGTAGCACATCGTTCAGAGTAAGCTCTTTTTCAGATGTCTACTTCAGGATGACCTTGCCTTTTCCTTCAACCTTTGAGACGGCTGAGTTTCTGATTGGTCACTAATGTTGCACATTTATTATCATATTTCTATACTTATTATAGATAAAATCTGCATTGTCCTAATTAAATGTTTAATTTATTTGCAGGCCCATTCCTTAAGGAGATGAAGAGAAACACGCCCAAAAGCCCACCAAATTCTGATTAATTCAGAATAAATTTGAAATGAAGAAATCATGGCAAAATCTTGGCATATAAGGAAGTTGAGAAGAATCCTCCCTGAATCAAGATGAAGAAATCAGGGCAAAATCTTGGCATATAAGGAAGTTGAGAAGAATCCTCCCTGAATCAAGATGAAGAAATCAGGGCAAAATCTTGGCATATAAGGAGGTTGAGAAGAATCCTCCCTGAATCAAGCATAATCAAAGGCTGTTTTGTCAACTTTTGAAGAAAAAATAAGAAAATCAGAAGAAGATACGGGAAATACATCAGACCAGGAGATCCCCCAATCTTCCTGGGATCTTCTCCTTTAGGTTTTTCCCTATAAATATTGGTTTTAGCTGAGCAAAAAGTAGGACCATGCAGAGATAGGATTTAGTCTAGTTTTCCATTTTTTAGTATAGGTTTTTATTTTTCTTTTCATGTAATTTTTAGCTTTCATTGATGTAATTCAAAGGAGATCAGACTTTCATAGAAGAACAAGAATGAAGCTTGAGCTGAGAGTGACACCGGTGTAAGGTTTCTTTCTTTTCTTTTATCGTTATGAAATCAAATCTGTATTCTCTCTTTGTATGTACTTCGTTTAGTTTTCTTCTTCTTCTTTTCTACTTCACTCTTCTTTTGGTACAATTGTCTTCCAAGTGAGTTTAAAAGCATCGAAAGAGCCTTGCCTTTGCGAGTGCCACCGATAGCTCATGACGATGGATGTGAGTCTCTCTGTATCATTTCATGCTCGAAGTTGTCTTGATGATGTAATGTGGAAGAGACAATACTCAACTCTTATGGGCTATGCGTTGATTGCCTCCACTTCAAGGTAACATCGTCGCCAAAGATTCAAGGTAAGCTTTTGTAAAAAGAAGATAAGTAATTATTTTTCTTTCTTTTCTTTTATTTCTGTAGATTAAATCACCAACACCACATCTTTCAAATCTTTCTTTTCCAATTTATTTGTACATAGTCGTTTTCTGATTTTCTCCACCTTCTCCATCTATCGCTTTCTTTCTAACTTAACCTAACTCTTTTTCATTTTCATTTCTTAAAACAAAGAAGAACTTTCGTTTTGTTCTTCATAAAGATTTTAATTAAAAAATCTTGAACGCTTCTATCGCAAACCCTCCTTGTGGATCACGACCCGCATAGCCACTTGCTATCGCGGTAGAATTGAGCACTTGCACATCTTTATTTTAAGTTCTGTAATTCCGTATTTTGTGTGCAGGTAAAGCTTCAATCAAATTTTGGCGCGTTGCCGGGGAGGGAACGGTGTAGTTGTTTTAACAAGTTTTGTGTGTTTGTTTCAGGGACTTGAAGATCAAGATCTAGCATTCAAGCTTTGCCAAGAAGACTTGTAAATTCTGTGCCCCTACTCTCGAAAGTAGGAAACAGAATTTCAAGAAATTGCTTAGCAAAATCTGAAAAAATTCATTGGACTACTAGAAACTTTATTTTGCGGGACCTATTGCTCGCAAAAATTTAAGTTTTTATATGTCATATTTGTGCTATTTCTACTATCCAACATCCCTGTTTTAAGTCAACAATAAAACACTTGTTGCAAAGTTAAAAATTGATTAGACATTTGCATTCTAGGCACGAGTCTTTTCAATCCGTTTACTTTACTGTTGAAGAGTGCTGGAGCAAGGTACGTACGCATTGCATTCAGAATAGGACTCATTTCTTGGTTGATTTTTAATCGCTTTGAGTGAATCTTATTTATCTTGTACACTTCACAAATTGATTTTAAGGGCAACACCCAACAACAAGATAAGGTGGGGATTTAATCACCCTTCCTTGGCCCAAAAATCAGACTCCAAGCACTCACAAACCTAAGCCTAAGTAAAATCTGATAGACGTTGGCCTTAGGGACATCTCGAACTCACTAAGAGATTATCCTAAAGAGGGAAGGTGTTGGAAATTGACTCCTGCCAAATCAGTGTCTAGGAAGGGGATTGAGGGCCGAAAGCCCGAAGATTGGTGGTTATTTAATTAAGGAACGTCTTTGACGGAAAACCTCCCACCAATCTTGCCCTGACCTGGCTGATTAGCTTGTGGTCAAAGTCTACATTCTACCTCTTGTGGACAATTAACCAGTTAGGAGTTGTCTAGGTCGAGGTTACCTTAGACTAGGCTTGGTTGATTTCTATTATTGACTGTTGTTTGAACTTGTTGTGATTGTGATTGTGTCTGTGTATGCAAGTGTGGTCAAGAGACCCTAATTCATCTAGGTTGACTAGAAACACATCACCACCCAAGTTTGAACCAAGACCAGATCCGGTAATGGCTCAATCAACATCACTGCAGGATAGGTTCTACCCCATTAGGACCTCACTTCCATCTTGTATTTCACTTCCATCGGTTGGTGAATACAATTTCGAGCTCAAGCCTCAATTCATCAACACACTCCCCAAATTTCATAGTCTAGAGTCCGAAGATACCTACTTCTTCATAAGAGAATTTGAGGAAGTATGTCTAATGATGAAAATCCCACACTTATAGACGATGCTATTAGGTTGAGATTTATCCCTTTCGCACTTAAGGACCTAGCAAAGAAGTGGCTCTACAGCTTAGCAGCCGGTTCCATCAAGTCTTGGGATGGTTTCATCAAGGTTTTCTTGAAGAAATTCTATCCTATCCATAAAACTGCTCTCATTAGGAAGACGATCATGCAATATAAGCAAGAACCCAGTGAACCGTGCTGAAGGTACTTTGAACGCTTTAAGGACCTCCTTGTCCAATGTCCACATCATGGAACAGAGAAATGGCGACAATGCCAAATTCTCTATGACGGTTTAGACTATTCCACCAAAACCCTCTTAGAAAGTATGTGCCAAGGGGGTTTCTTGCAGAAAGATGAAGATGAAGGAAGGGACTTGTATGAAAATTTAGCTGAGAAGACCATCCAATGGGAATCTGCTAGTGAGACTTCTAAGAATCCTAACTCCATCTCTTCAAAAGGAGGTCTCCATTCCATCGAATCGTCCATCGCTAATGAGGCTAAGTTAGCTAATTTAGCTAGAAGACTGGAAGCTCTAGAAACGAAAGAACCAAGTCCAGTCAATCAAGTCAGCCCGAACTAATTCCCACGCCCGGGCTGCACTTATTGTCAAGCCATGAATTATGTGTTCGAGGAGTGCCCAGTGTTTCAGGCTCAGCAATCCTACCATGAACGATGAATGCGGCCTTTTCAAGGCCGAACAATAACCCCTACGCCCCAACGTACAATCCCGGCTGGAGAAATCACCCTAATTTCTCATGGAGCCAGAATAGCTCGGACCTTTCACGATCAAATTATACTAGCCACTTCCACCATGGTCATAGGTCTGCCCTAACTTAGTTTAGAATTTTTTTCTTTTTATTTGTTTGCTTATTTGTTTGTTTTTTTCTTTGTTTGTATTCTATTGTGTGATATGGCTTATAATAACAATTTTTTCAATTTTAATAGTAATCCATATTACACACCGAACTCTTTTTCGGATATTACCAACCCGGCATATCATAACTTTAACCAACCTAGTGTGCCGGATTGGTCTTATCCGAATCAATATAACCCATGCCCCCCATCTTATGACCATAATTTCCAGAATAATTTCAACTCTTCACAGAGTCAATGGGGATTCACCTCCCCCGAGTCTAATTTTCAACCAACCTGTCCTACTTATCCACCTTGTCCACAATATTTCCAAGATTCATACTCAGTTCCACCAGTCCAAAATAGAAAATCATCAATTTTAGAAATGAGTATGCGTGAGTCCAAATAACAATCACAAAATCTGATGGACTCACAATTTCACCACCAATTCCAAAACAACACTTCATCTTTTCAAGACCAATCGCAGCAAAAAGATGAACCAATCAACTATGAAAAGATGCTTGAAGCCATGACTCAGGCTCAAAATGCTCGTAATCATGACATAGATATGATGGTCCAATCTTTACGTTCTCATCGGTTGACCAACTCTGATGTCACCAACCATTCTGTTAGAGCCGAAGAGTCATGTTGTTTTGAAAAAGAAAGTTCCATTTCAGCACAATCATCTGAACTTGCCCAAACTCTAAATTTTAAAAATGACATTGACAGTTTGGCAAGTTTTTCCTTTCCTGAAATTGAACTTGAGAATGAATATGATCATGAACCTCAACTTAGTGATTCAATTCTACTTCCTGATTCAATATTGACTCCGGTGTCTTCACCTGATTTAAATCTTTTTCCCGAGTCAACATCGAATCCTGTGCCAATTCATCATGAAATTGAATCACCCATCTTTGATGATCATATTAAACTTGACCAATTTTACACTTTTGAAAGTTCTATTGACAAATGGCAAGTTCTCATTTTTATGACATTGAACTCAATGAGAAATGTGACCTAGATTCTCAAATCTGTGATCCAGTTAAAATTCCTGAATCAATATTGGCTCTTGTTTTGTTACCTGACTTGAGTAATATTTTAGAGTCAGTTTTGATTCCCACACCTATCATTTTTGAACTTGAATCACCAATATTAAGTCACATTCCATTATTGGAAAATAAATGTGGACTTGACCTTCAACTTCTTGACTTGGACCCACTTCTTGAACCAATCTCGACTCTTGAACCTTTACTTGACTTAAGTCACCTTCCTGAGTCGGTATTAGTTCCTGTACTTTCTGATTCCAAGTCAATCATTATATCTTTTCACACTCCATTTGGGACAAGGCGGTTGACAAATTTGACTCCGAAATTAATTATGGAATTTGAAAATTAGATGGGGTTAAATTTTTAATAAAAATCCTTCATGGATACATCATTTTAATGGGTTATATTAGAGAGATTTCTGGTGGGTTCCCCCCGAACTCCACGAAAAGTCGATTGGGCCGCATTTCGTGGACCAATCAGACCACCACCGAAACCACCACCTTAAGGTAACATTTTCCTTCCCTTTCTTCTTTTTCATGCATCTATGCATTAATTCATACATTGAGGACAATGCATGAGACAGGTGTGGGGGAGGAATCTAACATAACTTAGGTTTTTCTTTTTTATTAAAAAAAATAATAACATTTTCTTTACTTTTAAAAAAAATTTCTTTACTTTTAAAAACTTTTTGAAAATAGAAACAATATTTTGATGTATTTTTTGTAAGAAATTAAGTCAATTTTAAGGAATAGGAAAATCAAAATTAGGATTTCTTAAATTTGGTCAAAATAAGATTATTTGTTTGATTTTTAGGGTTAGGAAGATAATTTGTCAATGTAATTTAGTCTTGATTTTTACCTTAATGAAATATGCATACTTCATACACTTACACACTTAGGGTTCAACAACAAAGATTCTTATGCCTTATATATATAAAAAAATAAGAAAATAATAATAATAATAATAATAATAATAATATCTATGAAAGATGAACAAATCTAATTATTGATTAGCTAGGTACTTTGGCCTAAGCAAGCCTTAATATTTATGCGAAAGATGATTAGATAAGTTTGAGAAAAAAAATATAAAAATCTTCTGATTAAGCTGGATATTTGTGCCTAATAAAGCATAAGTATTCACGCCTAAAAGGGGTTCAAATAATAAAATCCTTAGTTTTGTGGCCTTGTTTGCTCGAGTCCTTAAGTCCTTGGGGTGTTTTCTCACCTGGTGCCCTAAGACCGTTTGATTTGGGAGTCATCGATTAAAGGCTCGTTACATGGGCAGATTAGAAAGCCTAATAGAATTAAGGAATAATACCACAAAAAATATATATAAATAAATAAGGCATAAGAGTTAGAGTTAATGAACCCTTAGTCAAAATTTTCACGATCACAAGGTGCATATGACTTAGGGTAAAGTAATAGACCAGATGAGAAGTACAATTTGACTCCTTACTTTGATTGATAACAAATTTTGAATAGAGACTAAGTTTAGGAATGAAAAATTCAGTTTCCTATAACTTATAGATTGCTTAAATCTTACAATTATATTTCAAATATTTTTCTCTTTCAAAATGCTTTTCGAAAATACTAACTCTTTGTTTCTCTTTCTTTATGGATTTTGTGGGTGTAATCTACTAAAAACCCTCACGAGACAAAACTCGTCCTCTAGGGAAAACCTAGAGGTTTAACGGCTTGTTGCACATGCTCAGTGCAATCGCCTGACCTGCGAAAGTGGTCTAATAATTCTTAGTATAGTTTAGTTGTTTTGCTCGAGGACGAGCAAAAGATAGGTATGGGGGTGTGATTGGTCACTAATGTTGCACATTTATTATCATATTTCCATACTTATTATAGAATAAAATCTGCATTGTCCTAATTAAATGTTTAATTTATTTGCAGGCCCATTCCTTAAGGAGATGAAGAGAAACAAGCCCAAAAGCCCACCAAATTCTGATTAATTCAGAATAAATTTGAAATGAAGAAATCAGGGCAAAATCTTGCATATAAGGAAGTTGAGAAGAATCCTCCCTGAATCAAGATGAAGAAATCAGGGCAAAATCTTGGCATATAAGGAAGTTGAGAAGAATCCTCCCTGAATCAAGATGAAGAAATCAGGGCAAAATCTTGGCATATAAGGAGGTTGAGAAGAATCCTCCCTGAATCAAGCACAATCAAAGGCTGTTTTGTCAACTTTTGAAGCAAAAACAAGAAAATCAGAAGAAAATACGGGAAATACATCAGACCAGGAGATCCCCCAATCTTCCTGGGATCTTCTCCTTTAGGTTTTTCCCTATAAATACTGGTTTTAGCTGAGCAAAAAGTAGGATCATGCAGAGATAAGATTTAGTCTAGTTTTTCATTTTTTAGTGTAGGTTTTTGTTTTTCTTTTCATGTAATTTTTAGCTTTCATTGATGTAATTCAAAGGAGATCAGACTTTCATAGAAGAACAAGAATGAAGCTTGAGCTGAGAGTGACACCGGTGTAAGGTTTCTTTCTTTTCTTTTATCGTTATGAAATTAAATCTGTATTCTCTCTTTGTATGTACTTCGTTTTAGTTTTCTTCTTTTTCTTTTCTACTTCACTCTTCTTTTGGTACAATTGTCTTCCAAGTGAGTCTAAAAGTATCGAAAGAGCCTTGCCTTTGCGAGTGTCACCGATAGCTCATGACGATGGATGTGAGTCTATCTGTTTCATTTCATGCTTGAAGTTGTCTTGATGATGTAATGTGAAAGAGACAATACTCAACTCTTATGGGCTATGCGTTGATTGCCTCCACTTCAAGGTAACATCATCGCCAAAGATTCAAGGTAAGCTTTGGTAAAAAGAAGGTAAGTAATTATTTTTCTTTCTTTTCTTTTATTTCTGTAGATTAAATCACCAACACCACATCTTTCAAATCTTTCTTTTCCAATTTATTTGTACATAGTCGTTTTCTGATTTTCTCCACCTTCTCCATCTATCGCTTTCTTTCTAACTTAACCTAACTCTTTTCATTTTCATTTCTTAAAGCAAAGAAGAACTTTCGTTTTGTTCTTCATAAAGATTTTAATTAAAAAACCTTGAACGCTTCTATCGCAAACCCTCCTTGTGGATCACGACCCGCATAGCCACTTGCTATCGCGGTAGAATTGAGCACTTGCACATCTTTATTTTTAAGTTCTGTAATTCCGTATTTTGTGTGCAGGTAAAGCTTCAATCAGTTTTTCATGAATTGTTGCTCATCTTGCTCTAGTTTTTGATATTCAGAGAATAATAATTTCTCAGAGCAGATGTGCCGAGTAGCCCCAGTGTCTACCCACCAATCTTTATTGTTGGTTGTCAGATTCACTTCTGACACCACAGCTGAAAGGCTTGGCGACGCATGGTCGGTCAAGTTTGCCTGTGGATGGTTCTTCTTGTTCTTTTTGAGACGGCTGCGACATTCATTCGCCTTATGCCCTTCTTTGTTGCAGATGTAGCAGGTTCCCTTGAAGCACATGTTCTTGCCTTCTTGGACTTTGCCTTTGTACCCCTGGGAAGTCTTATTCCGCTTTAAGCCTTTGGAAGTAGACGCTTTCCCCTTTGAGTCTTCGATCACATTGGCTTTGGCTTCGTAGAAGTTCTTACTGCTCTTTTTCTCGGACTTTCTGTTGTCCTCCTCAATTCGAAGCCTCACAATGAGATCTTCCAACTTCAGCTCCTTACGCTTGTGCTTCAGGTAGTTCTTGAAATCTCTCCACGCAGGTGGGAGTTTCTCCATGATAGTAGCAACCTGAAAGGTTTCAGGTAGAATTATACCTTCGGCTTCTGTCTCGTGCAAGATAAGTTGGAACTCTTGCACCTGACTGATTACAGTCTTGCTGTCCACCATTTTGTACTCCAAAAATCGTCCTACGACGAACTTCTTGGTACCAGCATCCTCAGTCTTGTACTTCTTGTCAAGACTGTCCCATAACTTCTTTGCCGTTGTGATGGGACTGTAGACATTGTAAAGAGAGTCATCCAGTCCATTTAAAACATAGTTTCGCAAAGGAAGTCACCTTGAGTCCATGCATCGACTGCAAGGACTGAGTCCCGATCAGTTCCGGGTTCTGGTAGATCTTCTTGCAGGAATTTGTCCAGATGTAGAGTGGTCAAGTAGAAGAGCATCTTCTGTTGCCACCTCTTGAATTCTGTGCCGTCAAATTTTCCTGGCTTCTCCGGCTTCGGGTTAGGAAGTGGAGTAGGCATCAAAGCTTGTAGCTGCATATTTGGTGCCTTACTAGAGCTATCTTGATTAGTCTCAGACATTTTCTGCAAGTTCAAGCAGAATAGAAGTAAGAAACTTCAATAGATAACATGTCTTAAGAATGTTGGTTTCTGGGATCAATCTGACAACTAATTAATATCACTGAAATATCACCGATCTAATTGGCCAGGTCGGTTAATATCAGGTGGGAGATTTTCCGTTCAATAGAACGTTCCTTAATTTAAGAACCACCTTTCAATTACCTTCCTTGGTTAAACACCAATTACACTGGTATAAGTCAGTCTCAATATACTGATATTCAGTATATCCCCTGTATAAAGAAATTAATTCACTTATACAGTACTTGGAGTGAGGTACGCTTAAAGCGAATCTCCTTAAGACAATTACGTCCCCCGCACCGGTGCTAACGGGTTACTGGACGCTGGTCTCCCAAGATACAACACTCCTTCACGGTATTTGGATAGCGCTACCAAATCACTGTACGGTCGAACCGTAGTTAACCAGTACCTTCACAGGATTATTGAAGCAGCGGGACAAAGACAAATTTCGGGAGAATATTTGCCTTTACTTTAGAGGAGCACCCACTGTAGAGGAAGAAGGAATGTAGAAGAATATTCTTCTTCAGAAGTCCCAGATTCAGACGACAATTCTATTAAAGAATCTGTTGAATTTTCTGAGCCCTCTTTCAGAACGAATTTTTGCAGAATCTCTTTTGAAAGTCGCTTCAGAAACTGAATTTCCCACTTCCCGTTGGAAGTTACTTCAAGACAGAACTTCACTTCAGCCTCAGTTCAGAAAGCAGAGAGAGCCTCAGTTCAGAACACACAGAGAGAGAGAGAGAGTTGAGTGTTTTTGGTGTGTTTAATTTGAGAAAACGGAGCGCTATTTATAGCGCTCCGGGAGGGGCAAAATGGTCCGAACCCATCCAACAGTTGCAATGGTTCGGTCTGAGCCGTTGCAACGATTCGGCTCAACCGCCGCGACGGTTTACAGACAGCCGTTGGCGGGGCGGTTCGGATCTGGATAGCAGGCGGGTATGCTCCGCGCAACCCATACCCGTGATACCCGATTCAAAAAGAACCAGGCCAGGAATCCAGACCCTTGCTCGTGCCCGGCCCGGCTGGTCGGCCGCCGCCAGCGGCGGCGCGCGTGCGCATGTGCGAGCATGGTTTCCTCCCAATCGCGCGCGAAAACTCCAAGTACCCAAAGGGCACGCCCTTTGTTCCCAATTTTCTCTATTTAAACACTACAAACTTCCATCTCATGACCAATGTGGGACTAAGGGGCCGTTTGTTTCGCGTAAAACTCCGTAATTCGTAAATGACTTACTACCCAGTTACAACTACGGCGTTTGTTTGGACCGTAATTCGTAAAAGACTTACGTAACTCAACTAACACTCACTTGCAACTCAGTTACCACTCACTTACAGCCCAGTTACAGTTAATTTTGTGGTCATACAAATTTATATTATTTTTTTATATTAATATTAAATTTTTTTAATATTTAACTTTTTTAATATTTATTTGCAATATTAAAACTTTTAAAATCACAAAATAGTTAATTTTGTGGTCAACTTTTTCACTTACGACATATACATTACGACAACCAAACACCGTAAAGTACAATACACTTTCCCACTTTACAATTTTATATTACCAACCAAACACCGTAAAATTTACATACATGTAACTCATTTACAATTGTAAAAGACTTTACCAATTACAACTACGAATTACGGCCAGTTACGACAACCAAACAGACCCTAAATGTCTTTCGCTATTTTTAGTCCCATTTTGGTTTTGAATTAGACAATCTTTAGACTTGAATATCTCATTCATTCGAAGTTGAAATTGAACATGTGAATATACCACGTTCATCCTAATGGAAGGAGAACACACTCCAACCATCATCCAATTGATTCGATCAACGGATCTCGCCGTAATTCAATTCAAAGATTCACATATATATTCTTCATATTCCAACAATTTCATGAATATCTGGTGGGAGTGAAGGTATTTTTACTGAGCTCGGGTTGGTTCCTTCACGTGAAGGACTGTGATGGTCATTCGTGTTGTGGGCACGTCCATCACAGTTGATGAACGGTCCAGAACGGAAGAAAGAAAAAAATACATTTTGTGATGACACTGGCAAAACATATTTTTTAGTTTTAATTTTTCTCTCTTTCTATTCCGGACAGTGTGAACGACGCATAACTTAAAAGACCATCACTTAGTCCTTTGACTTGTTGAAGCCAACCCCGCCCAATTTCCCTCTAAAAAGGTTACGACCCGCGAGTAGTATCCGGTCCAAACCGCGTCCTCCCCCAGCTTCTCTCTGGCCACATGTCAAGGTGCAGTGGACCCTGTCACTTTGAGTGCTGTCAACATCGAAAGAGACTCGCATCGTGTGGGGAGATATTGCCGCGTGCTTCACGAGACTCTATACATATCGTCCATTTGAAATCTAACGCCCTAACCGAAAGCACGCAATGATCAACGGAACTATACAAGTGGGCCCCACAGCAAACATCTCTCACAAGCTTGCTTTGGAGTTTGACCAGTTTTTTGACCGAACCATGGTTCGGCTGCCGACGTGAAGGTTCACTCCAAGTGGCCCATTTTTTGGCAGGGGGTGAAACGGCAGATTTGACGGGCGTTACATCACAGTTTAAAGCGAGTGCATCCGGTCCGCTCTTGAACCGAACCATTGTGAACCGTGAAAATGTGAAATGTAGGAGTGGAGATCCCATTGAATTTTATTTCCAGGATTCTAATTTTATCTGCTTCTAGAACAGTTATTACATTTTCTGGGAAACAAGACAATGTTAATTGTAATTTACCAATAATTGTAAAAAACATTGCGAAAAATATTAAGTAGCTTATGTAAAAACCATGCCCAAGCGGGCAACGAGGGGTTGTTTGGATTCAAAGAAGTGGGCGAAAATATGAAAATGGGGAAGTGTTATTTCTCACTTCCCTATCTATCCAAACACCGGAAAAAGATAATGAGAAAATCTCTTTTCTTTTTCTCTTTTCTCCTTTACACAACAATTTTCTCACTTCCAGGGTGCTACAGTTAATTTTGTTCTCATGTAAATCTTATTTATAATAAGTTGTAACTCAAAACAGTTAATTTTGTGATCATGTTAATCTCACTTACATTCTAATTACAATCTAATTTTTATTTTTTTAATTAATTTTTATTTTTATATTATTTTGCCGTCAATTTTGTAGTCAACTTTTCACTCCCACTCCACGTAACCATCCAAACACCGAAAAAGACGTAACATTTTTCAAACTACACTTCCCAATAACATCTAAATAATGAAAAACTTACTAACTAATTCTCAAGTTTCAAAGAAAGCTATTACTATTTCTTCACCTCATTTTCACCCCTATCCAAACAGCCCTGATATGACGATAACGATGTTAGTAGTATAATAAGATATATATCCAACATCTCTACACATGATAACAAAATGTCATTACAGAACAATTATTAGTAAGAAAATGTTTTGAAATAAGGAAAAATTCAGAGTGTACTAAAATTATTCAAACCCATCTTGATATTAGTTTACAAACAAGTGAAGTTTTGGAGAAGAAAAAGCATAGACAAATTAAGTTATTTGACAATAGATTTTGCTAATTGCTTTGCTAACTTTGTGCTTATGCAACCAAGGACGACAAAACTCCTATTGATTAGAAAGAGTTCAACCATGTTACATTTATGGCTTGGAGAAAACAAGACTGATAACACAATTATCATTTGAAGCACCAGACAGTGTAGCTCTTACAATTAACTCTCAAATTATTTGTTTTTTTTTCTTTTTCAAACAAGTTACGAATATTGTGATTGGTAATGAAACAAGTCATGTAAAACATATTGCTCCAATCCTCCACCATCCTCCCCCTCGATTGCTCCTCCATCTGGTGTTTCATCACCGGATGTTGAGTGGTGCCGGGAGGTTTGGTCTCCTCCTCAGTAGTAGTCGATGATGACTCCGGCGCAGTTGGTGATTGGCTCCTTGTTCGTCGTCAGTTGCGAAACCTTAGGTTGTCGGCGCCCATCTCTGGCTCTCTCTCGAAACACCCCCTCTCCTCGTCTTTGCCATGTGACTCTGCACATGCCTTTTTTATGCACGTGCGTTTGCACGTGCTGCTGACCCAGTCCTTAATGGGCCCTCATTCAATCAAAGGCCGGGCCAACGATATGGGCTGTTGGGAATATGAAGAATATATGTGAATCTTTGAATTGAATTATGGTGAGATCCGTTGACAGAATCAATTGGATAATGGTTGGAGTGTGTTCTCCTTCCATTGGGGATGAACGTGGTATATTCACATGTTCAATTCCGACTTCGAATGAATGAGATATTCAAGTCTAAAATTTGCCTAATTCAAAGCCAAAATGGGACTAAAGGTAGCTAAAGGCATTTAGTCCCACATTGGCTATGGGATGGAAGTTTAAAGTGTTTTAAATATAGAAAAATGAACAAAGAGTGTGCCCTTTGGGTACTTGGAGTTTTCGCGGGCGATTTGGGGGAACCATACCCGCACATGCGCGCGCCGCTGGAGGCGACGACCGGCCGGTGCCGTGCCAGGCTCGGGCAACGGGTCCGGGTTTGGGTGCGGGTTCGCTACCCGGTTCGGTTCTTTTTGAACCGGGTCTCACGGGTGTATGGGTTACGCGGCAGTTGGGCGGTTGCTGCGGTTGAAACGAACCGTTGCAACGGTTCAGACCGAACCGTTGCAACCGTTCAGTTGGGTTCGGACTCTTTTACCCCTCCCGGAGCGCTATAAATAACGCTTCATTTTCTCAAATCAAAACACACTAACTCACAGAACAGAAATCAATTCTCTGCATTCTGAAGTAAGATCTTCTCTTTCTCTCTCTGTCTCGAAGTGACTTCCAACGGGAAGTAGGAAATCTGTAACTCGATTTCCGAAGCGACTTAAAGAATAATATTCTTCTACCTTCCTCTACAGTGGGTGCTCCTCCAAAGTAAAGACAAATATTCTTCCGAAATTTGTCTTAGTCCTGCTGCTTTAATAATCTTGTGAAGGTACTGTTTAACTACGGTTCGACTGTACGGTGATTTGGTAGTGCTATTCAAATACCGTGAAGGAGTGTTGTCTCTTGGGAGACTAGCGTCCAGTAACCTGTTAGCACCGGTGCGGGGGACGTAATTGTCTTAAGGAGATTCGCTTTAAGCGTACCTCACTCCAAGTACTATATAAGTGAATTAATTTTCTTTATACAGGGGTTATACTGATATTCAGTATATTGAGAGTGACTTATACCAGTCTAATTGGTGTTTAACCAAGGAAGGTAATTGAAAGGTGGTTCTTTAATTGAGGAACGTTCTATTGAACGGAAAACCTCCCACCTGATATTAACCGACCTGACCAATTAGATCGGTGATATTTCAGTGATATTGATTAGTTGTCAGATTGATCCTAAAAACCAACAATCTAAGACACTTACATATTGAAGTTTCTTATTTCTATTCTTCTTGAACTTGCAGAAATGTCTGAGACTAATCAAGATAGCTCAAGTAAGACATCAAACATGCAGCTACAAGTTTTGATGTCTACTCCACTTCCTAACCCGAAGCTGGAGAAGGCAGGAAAATTTGACGGCACAGAATTCAAGAGGTGACAACAGAAGATGCTCTTCTACTTGACCACTCTGCATCTGGTCAAATTCCTGCAAGAAGATCCACCAGAACCCAGAACTGATCGGGACTCAGTCCTTGCAGTTGATGCATGGACTCAAGGTGACTTCCTTTACCGAAACTATATTTTAAATGGACTGGATGACTCTCTTTACAATGTCTACAGTCCTATCACAACGGCAAAGAAGTTATGGGCCAGTCTTGATAAGAAGTACAAGACTGAGGATGCTGGTACCAAGAAGTTCGTCGTAGGATGATTTCTAGAGTACAAAATGGTGGACAACAAGACTGTGATCAGTCAGGTGCAAGAGTTCCAACTTATCTTGCACGAGATAGAGGCCGAAGGTATGATTCTACCTGAAACGTTTCAGTTGCTACTATTGTAGAGAAACTCCCACCTGCGTGGAGAGATTTCAAGAACTATCTGAAGCACAAGCGCAAGGAGCTGAAGTTGGAATATCTCATTGTGAGGCTTCAAATTGAGGAGGACAACCGAAAGTCCGAGAAAAGGAGCAGTAAGAACTCTTATGAAGCCAAGGTCAGTGTGATCGAAGACTCAAAGGGATAGTGTCTACTTCCAAAGGCTTAAAGCGGAAGAAGACTGCCCAAGGGTATAAAAGTAAGGTCCAAGAAGGTAAGAACATGCGCTTCAAGGGAACCGGCTACATCTGCAACAAAAAAAGGACATAAGGCGAATGAATGTCGCAGCCGTCTCAAAAAGAATAAGAAGAACCATCCACATGCAAACTTGACCGACCATGCGTCGCCAAGCCTTTCAGCTGTGGTGTCAGAAGTGAATCTGACAACCAACAATAAGGATTGGTGGGAAGACACTGGGGCTACTCGGCACATCTGCTCTGAGAAATTATTATTTTCTGAATATCAAAAACTAGAGAAAGATGAGCAACTCTTCATGGGAAACTCAGTCGTCTCCAAGGTTGAAGGAAACGGCAAGGTCATCCTGAAGTGGACATCTGGAAAAGAGCTTACTCTGAACGATGTGCTACATGTTCCAGATATCCGCAAGAATCTGATCTCTGGATCAATACTTAGTAAGATAGGATTTAGAATGATTTTTGAATCAGATAAATTTGTACTTACTAAGGGTGGGATGTATGTGAGAAAGGGTTATCTTGTTGATGGACTTTTTAAAGCCAATATTGCAGTGGTGGATAAAAAGTCTGTGTATTTGTACCCGAAGCTTATAAATAAAGGAAAATTCTATTATTTGCTTGAGTCTCCTACTTTATGGCATGCTAGATTAGGGCATGTAAATTACAAGTCATTAAAAAACTTGTCTAATCTAGGATATATTCCTAAACTCAACTTGGAAGAAATTCGCAAGTGTGAGATTTGTGTTGAGACCAAGTTAGCGAAAAATTCATTTCACTCAATTAATCAAAATACAGAACCTTTAGGGTTAATTCATAGCGATCTGTGTGACTTGAAGTTTATACCAACTAGAGGCGGGAAAAAGTATTGTATTACTTTTATTGATGACTGTACAAGATACTGTTATTTTATTGATGACTGTACAAGATACTGTTATGTGTATCTTTTAAACAGTAAGGATGAGGCAATGAATATATTTATAACATATAAAGCCGAAGTAGAGAATCAACTCAATAAGAATATCAAGATTCTAAAATCCTATAGAGGCGGAGAATATGAATCAAATGATTTTAGTGAGTTACGTACTAAATTTGG
Source organism: Agave tequilana (assembly GCA_038442645.1). Taxonomy (NCBI): domain Eukaryota; kingdom Viridiplantae; phylum Streptophyta; class Magnoliopsida; order Asparagales; family Asparagaceae; genus Agave; species Agave tequilana. The sequence continues at coordinate 82,623 of JAVJIF010011778.1, read as the reverse complement.
TATAATTCATCAAACTACAGCACTATATACTCCTCAACAAAATGAAATTGCTGAACGGAAGAACAGTACTTTGAAGGAGATGATCAATTCTATGCTCGTAAGTTCTGGAGCTCTGCAGAACTTGTGGGGGAAAGCTTTGTTAACTGTAAATTATATTCTAAACAGAATACCCCATAAGAAACTTGGCCTTACACCATTTGAGTTATGGCATGGAAGGACACCTTCCTACCATTACCTCAAAATGTGGGGGTGCCTTGCAAAGGTGCTAGCACCATTACCTAAAAAGACTAAGTTAGGAGCAAGAACAATGGACTGCATATTCATATGCTCTGCCTTGAATAATAGTGCCTATAGATTTCTGGTTCATAAATCAGAGATACCAGATATTCATGTAAACATGATTATCGAATCTAGAGATGCTGTGTTCTTTGAAGATATTTTTCCATATAAACGGGAAATAGATAAGACTTCTGGGAAAAGAACACATGAGATGGCATTCAGCGACGAAAGCACCGAGGAACCGATTGTTAATGCGGAAATTGAACCAAGAAGAAGTCAGAGATCGAGAATCTCAAAATCTTTTGGTCCAAATTTTATAGCATACGCTATTGAAAGCGAGCCTCAAACATTTAAAGAAGATATGTCTACCCCAGAAGCACAAATGTGAAAAGAAGCTATAAATAGCGAAATAGAATCCATACTAAGTAATCATACTTGGGAATTGACAAACTTACCTCCTGGCAGTAAACAATTGGGTGTAAATAGATTTTCAAAAGAAAATTAAAACCTGATAGATCTATCGATAAGTACAAGGATAGATTAGTAGCTAAGGGTTATCGACAAAAGGAAGGTCTTGACTGCTTCGATACTTATTCACCAGTAATAAAAATAACCTCCATTCGGATGTTAATTGTAATTGCGGTACTGCATAACTTAGATATCCATCAAATAGATGTCAAGACTGCATTCTTAAATGGTGAATTAAATGAAGAAATATATATGGAACAACCTAAAGGATTTATAGTCAAGGGCCAAGAACACAAAGTGTGTAAATTGGTAAATCCTTATACGGTCTAAAGCAGGCTCCAAAACAATGGCACGAGAAATTTAATAGTGTAATGATCAAAGATGGATTCACTATCAATGAATGCGAAAAGTGTGTTTACACTAAAACAGTTAGAAATGCATGTATCATTATTTGTCTTTATGTAGACGACATGTTGATACTTGGGACTAATATTGAAATTATTAAGTCCACTAAGAAAATGTAATCCAACAGTTTTGACATGAAGGATCTGGGGGTTGCTGATGTAATTTTAGGAATTAAAATCACCAAAACACCAGATGGAATCAGTCTATCTCAATCTCACTACGTGGAGAAGATGATAGAAAGATTCAAGAATCATGGGATAAAAGAGAATACTAATCCTTTTCTCTCACACATCCACCTTCATACGAATACAGGAACTGGAATGCACCAGTTGAAGTATTCTCAGATTATCGGAAGTCTAATGTATTTGATGAATTACACTAGACCCGATATTGCTTATGTTGTAAGCAAGTTAAGCAGATACACTAGTAACCCTAGTGATGCACGTTGGACTGCTCTACTATGAGTATTGGGTTACGTATCACATACCAAGAAATATGCCTTGGGATATGGATAGTATCCACCTGTACTTGAAGGATACAGTGATGTTAATTGGATTGCAGATTCTGAGGAATCAAAATCAACTAGCGGATACGTATTTACTCTAGGAGGAGTAGCGGTATCTTGAAAATCTTCCAAACAAACATGTATTGCCCGTTCCACTATGGAATCAGAATTCATAGCCTTAGATAAGGCCGGAGAAGAAGCAGAATGGCTTCGATAATTTTTGAAAGATATACCAATATGACAAAAGCCAGTGCCCGCTATATGTATGCACTGCGATAATCAAGCAGCTATATCTAGAGCACAAAATGTTATATACAACGGTAAGTCTAGACATATTCGTCGTAGACATAATACTGTTAAGCAGTTGCTCTTAAATGAAATTATCTCTATTGACTTTGTCTCGTCAAAAGATAATTTAGCGGATCCACTTACTAAAGGTTTAAGTGGAGAGCGTATAAACTGCGCATCGAGGGGAATGGGTCTAAAAGTCTAACCTTACCGAGTCACCTTAATGGAAACCTCACTTAGCGATTGGAGATCCCACGGACTAAGTTCAAGGGGAAAAATTAGTTATGATTGACTTAGCAAGTAAGTGAAAGTACACCTAACTAAATGCGGAAATTAAAACTTAATTGCAACTACACTTAATGCAACCAACGAGTGTAGCCGAATTTCCCGTGAAGGGCTCTGGACTAACTCCTCTTGATTCCTCTGAATAAGAGTTGAGGCGCTATATAAAGCTCTCGTGGTTAAGCACAAGTGAGGCACACACAAACAAGCCAAGCATATAAGTATGATATGACAATATGAAATGATGCAAGGCACAATATAAAAGAGAGAGAGAGTTAGAGAGACAATAGATCAAACGCAAACACACGAATATGTTTCGAGGTTCGAGCACACAACTCTACGTCCCCGCCTTCACACAGAAGGATTTCCAATCCACTTGTCCACACAGGACTCTCACACAGGGAACCTCCACTGAGGATTTGGGGCAATACAATCACCGGGAGTACACAACTTCTCTCTCAATCGAATACAACCTCTCACTAGAGGCAAGGCACAATCCACAACAAACACCTCTACACTTAGAGGGTTAGGCACTTAGCCAATACAGCACAATCCACCTCTTCACAAAGAGAGATGCCAACACAAACTCCACCTCTCACTAGAGGGAGCCAAACCCAATCTCTACCTCTCACTAAAGGGAGCTAACCACCACTTCAATATCAACCTCTACACAAGAGGGATATCACAAGTCAAAGAGGGTTACAACTTGGTGGTCTATCTCAACCACAAACAATTTTCCCACAAATAAAAAGATCCTATAGATAGGATAGAATGATATGGCTCAAGTGTGAAAAACAAAGTGTTTTGATCAAAGAAAATCACTTGAGAAAAACACCAAAAAGATATAGAATTTTTAGACCAAAAACCAATTCCCAAAAGATTATTTTCTTTAAAATAAAAACACTTTAAAACAAATATAGAGAATAGGAATTTGAACCCAAAACTTTTGCTTAAAACACTAGAAAGGATCTGGAATTTTTCACTCTAAAAATCTTACTCAAAACTGGCCTCAATTTGGGGTATTTATACCCCCAACAAAAATTTGCCCGTTGGCTGCTGACTAGGCCAGAATTGGCCTTCCGGTCGACCGGCCGGTCAACCGACCAACGGTCAAAAAACTGACCGTTGAGCCTTCCGGTCGACCGCCCGGTCGACCGGGCCCTGAACCAGAGAGCAACGGTTCTCTGGCCGGTCGACCGCCCGGTCGACCGGGGCAACCCGAGAGTGGGTTGCCTTCAGTCGGTCGATCGCTCGGTCGACCGGCCCAAGGGGCTGATTGCGTGCACGTTTGGTTCACGTCCAGTCGACCGTTCCGGTCGACCGGCTCCTGGTCCGATCGACCGTCGGTCGACCGCCAGAGCCTGGCAGGCAGAGATTTGAGACTGAAAAACTAGGTTTTTAATATCCTATTAAATCTCATAAATTCTCTAAAAAATCCACAAAAATAGTTTTAGTATAATACATTGATATACAAACATGTGTGAAAAATTTCAATACATATTTCAAACTTTTTGAACCATTTTTGTGACTTACAAATTTTGCGAAAACCAAAACTCGTATTTTCCAAAACTTGGATTTTTGAATTGAAAATTCGTTTTGACCAAAACTTATCCAAATACAAAAACATGATATTTAAACAACTTGAAACATGTTGCATATGGATATAAATTCAATATACATGAAAGATATATATCATAGTTTTTGACAATAATTCCAAAATTAAGTTTTGTTAAAATACAAAACCTAAATACATGAATAGGCATATCAAAATAAGTTTGTCTAAGATATGAAGCATACATGTATATAGAACAAATCTAATATACATTAAACTATGTAAACTTATTTTGAATCTATCTATTCATGAAAACCAAGATCGGTTAAACCAAAAACCGAAAACCAATAAACATGAAAACTTAAACAAGTGTGTGTGTTGTGAACTTGAGCATATCACACTATCTAGTTTTTACAATGGATCTAAAAACATAAACTAAACTATGTACTGAAGTCTTCTTGTAGAGCGCCGTCTCCAAGTCGACTCGATCCAAACCGTGATCCACCGAGCTTGACTCCAACGAGTGCTAGGTATGAACTTTGTCGCTCGGGCTCTTGAATCACCATGTGAGAAGCTCCAAAACGCCTTTGTTGAAGCTAATCACCTACTAATATCTTGGTTAAATATCTGAAACTAAACATCACAAGATTATTAGCAAACATAACTACATGAGTTAATCATCATCAAAACTAGAGTGGAAGGCCTCTGGGCCAACAATCTCCCCCTTTTTGATGATGATAAAACTCATGAAGTTATATATGCATGGATTAAAGTTAAGCTTCAAGGAAGCTCCCCCTTAACTCATGCATAGCAATAAACAATAAATATATACAATGAATACTAAACATGGATATGCATCTATATGCATAAAACAAACATATGTATCAAAAACCTTCAAAAACCTTCTTCCCTTTTTGTTTAAACTCTCAAAATCATTTTCTCATAAACTCAATATATGCAAGAACACAAATATGCATATATGCAAGAACACAAATATGCATATATAAACTCAACATCTTTTTCTCCCTTTTTGTCAATCATCAATAAAGGGGTCAAAGAAAACAATATTCTCCCCTTTTTGTCTTAAACAAAAAAATGAGGGGTGAAATCAAAAGCAAAACTTTCTTGATACCAATTGAAAGAAAAAAAATATATCAATTGAGTGCATCATGATATCAAAGAAATATACCAATTGAAAGTACATAATTGAAAGTACACAGTGTGGTATATAAAACAAATATAGATTTAAATACCAATTGATATCAATTGTAAATAAATACCAATTAAATACCAATTGTAAGTAAATAAATCATTTTAAGCAATTCAACCAAAAATTTTGATATCAATAAACCATACCAATTGAAAATAAAACTTATAGGTATTCTTAATACCAATTTGTAAAGATTAGTACCAATTGAAAATAATTTTTCATTAAAAGCATATGATACCAAAAATAATTAATATCCTTTTTCAATTATTTTTCAACATAAAGTGTGGGAGTAAAATAACAAAACCAATTGAAAGGTGAAATACCAATTGAAAGTAGAAACATGAATTTTCTCCCCCATTATGAAATACCAAATAAAATAATGCATAAACTTGTATATGATACCAATTGAAACATAATCAATAGTCATTTAAGAAATCAAGCTTAGCATAATCAAAATTTGTGCTCAAAAGATATAGAGATATAGTAAGCACAAATAAAGCATATATATGTATGTAAAATTTAATACCAATCGAAATTGATACTAGTTGAAATTGAAAGCATACATATATAAAAACTTATGAGTATACAAAAAGAATGTCAATAGTGATACCAATTGAAAAAATCTAATGATACCAATTAAAAACAAAATAAGATCAAGTGTATAACTCATATTACCTTCCACCCATTTCATGCACATATTTAAATGGATTTTCAATAAGAACATACAAGGCATGGTCACCGAACCAACCGCCCGTAGATGGAAGGGGTTTTCAAAAATAGGTTTGAAAATAATTTATCATAATTGAAAACTCTTCTAAAATGAAGAATACGAACTAGTTATATGAAAAATTTATAAACTAGTACGAAATCCTTCAAGTAAGGAATAAAACAAAATTATATTTCATGAAAAACATGTAAATCACTCAACAATTGACACTCAAAAGATATAAAGCTCATATATGACTCATGAAAACAAAATCATGAGAAAACAATAAATAAAGTGAGTGTACAAGTGTAATGTGAAACATATAATCATGAAAATAGTCAATTTAGCTCAATATAAAATTCCTTAAAAACATGAAAATCATCAAAACGATTTAATCTTCAAGGCATATGTATGTCTTGTACAAACTAAAATATACATACATATTCAAAACATAACAAGTCTACAAAAGTATATGCATGAAGGCAAGTGGCTCAAAGGATGTATATGTATAGACAATGGTTTAGACAAAATAGACATATACATGAAGTTAAACATATAAACATGAAAACATGTATAAAATGAGAATACAAGTCAAATGCATGAATCATCAAAACTAGGCTATACTAGTACATATAATGAACACAAATGAGCGTTCAAGTACAAACATATAATGATCTATTTGTGGCTCACTAGTTGTACAAGTATATATCCAAGTTTTAATGAAAACTAACATCTAAACATATATTCAAATCATGAAGTATAGAAATCAAAATAAAAACTCATATGATCATTATGACAAATGCATATGCATTAGATCTATGACTTACACGATAGCTAAAACATGGAGAGAACACAAAATATGGGTCCATTTTAAACATGGGTGATCTCAAATACTAATCATGCATGTCATAAGACTAATATGGCTTATGACATAATGAACATTAAAACAATACATGCTATAAATGAATGATCTAAAAGCATGCAAACATAATGAGGAGTAAGAGATCGTTACCAAAACTGAGAGGGCAACTCTCTATGTCTCCAAAACAAGGTGGTCCTCCCACCAAACTCCCCTTGAAAGTGATGCATCCAAATAGTTCTCTTTAAGCTCGGAATGCATCCACCTCAAGGTACCGTCACTCTCACGTCATGTGAGAGCCCACACCTACATCAAATACAATAGGGGTGGTCTTTGGTACCCATACTCTTTTGGGTCCATGGGGGTTAGTTCTTTTCCTAACCTAAACAAATTTAGTTGCTAAATTTACATCATGAACTCTATCATAGCAAAATTTAGCAAGGTGGCCCTGACATCCACAATGTGTACAAGTATACACATAAGCATACAAAGTGTGATGGATGTGACCGTGGGGAGCATGTGTATGCCGTGGTTTGTGTACATGCATAGATGGAACTTGTTTCTTTCGAAACATAGATTCCAAACGTGTATGGTTCTTGGCACATTGGCTCAAAGTGGAGTCCAAACAATCCATATTCTTCTTTAACAAATTTATATCATTTTCAATTATAGAAGAAGTGTGGCATGCAATAGGTGAGCTAGATGGTGAAGCTACACTAGCACGGCAAACATGTGAATCAATATCAAATTTCAAAGATTCATTTTTCTTTAAACAAACTTCTAAATCCTTTGAAATTGAAGCAATTTTTATTTTCAAAGAATCATTCTCTTTTACAACAAAATCAAGTTTTCAAGTTATAACTTTATTTTTCTTTAAAACTTCATTACAATCATTTTAGATTTCAAAAATTCATTTTCCTTTAGGGCAAGGTCTAGTTTAGATTTAAGTGAGTCACGTTCACTTGAAATCTCTTCCTTCTCTTGCAAAATCAAATCTAGTTTTGAACATGAATCCTTATTTTCTTTGTAAGTTCAAAACTCTTCTTTTTCAAAAGATTATATTTTCAAGTAATTTTTCACATACAATGATAGTTCTTCATTTAAGGCATTGGGATCAACATAGTCATTACATGAAGAACTAGCATCATCACTATCTAATTGAGATTCCGAATATACCTCAAGGGAGTCATTCCCTTAGACCATGTAGCATTGTTGCTCGGATTCTCCACTAGATTCATCCTCCGTTTGGTTTGACAATTGAAGGTTGGAGGTGGTCAACGTGTTCCACACTGCAAAGGCGGAATCACAGTTAGAAACTAAGTACAAATATTCTTTATTAAGCGTGCTTCTAAGTGCCTCAAGGGCTTGTGCATTGGCTCCTATATGCTTGCTATTACTAAGATAGGATTTCTTGGTAGCGGCAAGGAAAACATGCAAGCCTAGGGTTTTCAAATACATAGACATTCTAAATTTTCACATGTCAATGTTGGAGACATCAAACATGGGAGGTGACAAGCAATCCATGAGTGTGTGTAAACAATATATGTGCAAAATGCAAATGATAGATTAGCTAACCAAGATCACACTCCTGGGTGGTTAAACCAAATATCAGGAGCGTAGGCTCTGATACCAATTGAAAGTACACCTAGAGGGGGGTGAATAAGTGTACCGCTAATCTAATGAACTAAATGCGAAAATTAAAACTTAATTGCAACTACACTTAATGCAACCAACGAGTGTAGCCAAATTCCCAGTGAAGGGCTCTGGACTAACTCCTCTTGATTCCTCTGAATAAGAGTTGAGGCGCTATATGAAGCTCTCGTGGTTAAACACAAGTGAGGCACACACAAACAAGCCAAGCATATAAGTATGATATGACAATATGAAATGATGTAAGGTACAATATAAAAGAGAGAGAGAGTTAGAGAGACAATGGATCAAACGCAAACACACGAATATGTTTCGAGGTTCGAGCACACAGCTCTACGTCCCCGCCTTCACACAGAAGGATTTCCAATCCACTTGTCCACACATGACTCCCACATAGGGAACCTCCACTGAGGATTTGGGGCAATACAATCACCGGAGTACACAACTCCTCTCTCAACCGAATACAACCTCTCACTAGAGGCAAGGCACAATCCACAACAAACACCTCTACACTTAGATGGTTAGGCACTTAGCCAATACAACACAATCCACCTCTTCACAAAGAAGGATGCCAACAAAACTCCACCTCTCACTAGAGGGAGCCAAACTAAATCTCTACCTCTCACTAGAGGGAGCTAACCACCACTCCAAAATCAACCTTTACACAAGAGGGATATCACAAGTCAAGGAGGGTTACAACTTGGTGGTCTATCTCAACCACAAACAATTTTCCCACAAATAAAAAGATCCTATAGATAGGATAGAATGATATGGCTCAAGTGTGGAAAACAAAGTGTTTTGATTAAAGAAAATCACTTGGGAAAAACGCCAAAAAGATATAGAATTTTTAGACCAAAAACCAATTCCCAAAAGATTATTTTCTTTGAAATAAAAACACTTTAAAACAAAAATAGGGAATAGGAATTTGAACCCAAAACTTTTTGCTTAAAACACTAGAAAGGATCTGGAATTTTTCACTCTAAAAATCTTACTCAAAACTGGCCTCAATTGGGGTATTTATACCCCCAACAAAAATTTGCCCGTTGGCTGCTGACTAGGCCAGAATTGGCCTTCCGGTCGACCGTCCGGTCGACCGGCCAACGGTCAAAAAACTGATGGTTTTTGGTGAGCCAAAATTCTCCAGTTCTCCAGCAACCTGTTGGAGGTGATACAGTCACCACTGAGCTCCTTCAACGATCATTTGTTGCTCCGTTGAGAGATTTGATATGTCTGAGATCTTAAAACAATATCTATCTGCTTCTCCCCCGATTACCCGCGTTTGTGCATCTCTCGGCGATATCATCAATTCTCCTCAGTCGGAATGTGATATCAACGATGATGTCCCAATCAAACAACTACTGAAGAAGAAAGGAAAGGAGGTTGTGGACCCGTTGAAGTGTCAATAAGCCATAATTACGAAGCCTGTTGCTAAAGGAATCAAGATCTCGAAGAAGAAGAAGAAGAAAGACCTCTTCTGAACAGTTTTTCGTTGCTCTCCTTGCTTTATCATCTGGATGTTAATTATGATGAGCTCTCTGAAAATGACTTGTCAGTTTTTAAAGAGCTTGGCGTTAGTCTTGTTGGGGTAACTTGAGCTTCTTTTTGTTTTTTTGTTTTTTCCCTTATGACCTTCGGGCCTTTTACTAGCCAAAAAAAAGAAAAAAAAAAAAAAAACTAAGTTCTTATGTCTATGTGGGCTAAAAATTCTGTAGCGGTCCGGTTCACAACCATCCCGGTCTGCATAAACAGCGGTAACGGTTGACTACTATAGTTTGGTCGAGCTTTTGAAATAGTCGGAAGGGACCATATCTTAAATTAAATATTAATTTGTGTCAATAATGATATAATAAGGTAATAACTCAAGTATATTAATGACAGTGAAAGTGCGAAGATTGAAATTTCGTAAAGTCGAGAGGGTTTCCCACGCGCTCGTGACTTGACTTTTGCATTACTTTTGTAACACAAAAAGTCTACTTTTGTACGATCACCTTTTCTATTTCTTTTGTACGCACTCGTGACGTGACTTCATCTTCCATCCGAAACTTCACTCTCACTTCAGTTGTAGGTTCAGGTTGGACAATTTGCTCCTTCGGATTTGTTGTGAACTAAAGGGAGAAGAATTTTAAGCATATAATATTCTTAATTTTGATGGAATTTTATATAGGTATCGAGAGATTTTGTGATCTAAGAATTTTAAAAGAGATCTTTTATAGCAAAGAAGAAGAGAAATATATAGTTCAAACCTCTTCGTGCAAGCAGGAAAGAAAAAAGATAAAAGAAGAATCAAGTAGAATGAGAATATATCAGAAAATTTCAAATGATTTTGGTAAACGTTTTGCAACCACCTTTTGTAATAAAAAAAGAGTAAAATCTTGGAAATGTAAAACTCTAAGTCTTGAATATTATTATTGTAAGAGTATATATTATACATTTATTTTTTAAGCAGAGTCTACAATTTATTATGACATGAAAATAAAAAGATGTTTATGTCAGCAACAATGGTGTTAGTCAAAATACTAGGGATAATGTTATCAATAAACAAGACGACGTTGACAATTACGATAAAATACAAGATTATATAGAGTACCCATGAACCACAAAGAAAACCATATTGTCATGAACACTGAGAGGATTTGATACCGACATGAATCTTATAGTTTCGAAAATATAGAGCTGAGGTTATGCCAAATATAGAAGTTCACATGGAAATACTAAAATTTTATATGAATTCCTGCATATTGAACATAGGGGTGTCAATTGGGCCGGGTCGGATCGACAACCTGCACGGGCACGACCCGCTGGTAACCGGGCCAAACCCGACCCGACTCTGGCTTCTTACCTCATGAGCCAGACTTGGGTTTGAATATGGTGGCCCATGGCCAGGCTGAGCCCGGGTAGGCACGTGCCCAGCACGAGCCCGCATTTTGGCACGACCCGACATGCATGCCCAATGACTATTTTAGCTTTGGGCAGGGCACAACTGGTCGGACCTGACCTGCCCCCCAAAGGGGGGTTTTTGCAATTTTTCTTGCATAGTCTCCCCCTTCAATGGTTTAAAATAGCCGTTGGGGGGCTATTTGTAATTTTTAGGTTTTTTTTAGTAATTTTTCATTTTTTATTTAAAAAATCAGGCCTGCGCGTTTCAAGCACGGGCGCAATCAGGGCAAGTCACAGGCCAGACCCGATTCCCCAAAGGGGATTCAGGCTCAGGATGGGCTGGGCTGCCATATTTTTCGCAACGGGGCGGGCTCGGCCTACTCCTACCCCGGGCTGTTTGACACCCCTAACTTGAACATACCCTCAGATAAAAGTAGGATGGCTTGATTTCCCAAAAAAAAGACATTTTTAAATTATGCACGGTCTCACGTTCTTGTAGTCCCTTCTGTTGGAATTGGGAATAAAAGAAAAGAGAAAGGAAAAAAACAACAAAATGGATTTCAATTTTCTGGTTAGTGAAAAGAGCCATTGCAACCTTCCCCCAAATTAAAGCATAAGCAACATGGGTAGGCGACCAATCCCATACGTCTCTCTTAAATTGCTTAGATGTTGAGAAAACTGTTGGAAATGCTTTAGCCTAATTGATTGCATAGAGAATGAGACCACGGGAGTTCTTCTCCAAAGGGCCACATGCATGCAGGCTTCATTCACCTTAAGAAAGCAGCCAAGAAATGTAGCCTATTTGCAACCCCCAAGTGATGCATTCAAGTCCTGTAAATTAATGTCAAAGAGAAAGATTATCCTTGAACTTAAGAATAAAAACAGGGACATGTCTACTTGAAGAGAGTCGGTTAGAGTGCACCCTGTACTTCTCGATCATGTTCTTTTTTATTGTGTGGGACTCTTCCTTTTTAAAAATTATTCTAATTATATGTCCATAATATGTTTTGAACCTGAAATTTTCTCATAAAAATCACATGAGTTACTAACTCTTCTATCCGAATGTATCGTTGATGTTTCCACAATAATATTGATAAAGAAGTTCGGTTGAAAAATGAGAATTTTTAAGATTCAAGATCAGGTACAGTCTTATTCGGACAGAAAACAAACCAAAAACTCTCATCTCTAATTCCTTGAGTAGTGTTTGAAATACTCTCCACATACAAGCAAGCTTAAGTTGGTGAAGAGAGTTGAAACAGAAAACATGAGGAAATGGAGGCTGGATATTATTGCATATATGTGCTAAGATTGACTATATTTAAAAATGTCAGAAGGAAGGTTAATTAGAAAATATGCCAATTTTTTGACTAAAAGCTCATTTAATTTTTCCTTACGCGATGAAATAACATAAGAATTGGAGTGAGTAATGTTGGGGAGAATATCAGAGGAGGATAAAATCTCAATAGAGTTTTTAAAGTCAACTGGAGACAGCAGCAGAAAAAAGGAGCAGATGAAGGCCGTTGTCAACAGACTCTTGGTGGCTATTGACAGTAGATACTCGAATGCGCCAGACATATAATGCACTTTGACAGCCTGTCGACAAGGATTGCACATCTGTCGATAGCTGATGCTTATTCTGTCGACAGTAGTGGCTCAATCTATCGACAGGCGCCCCAACAAAGAGTAGGGTCAGCTCAGTCTGTCGACAGGCTCTTAGAGCTGTCGACAGCTGCTGGTTCTGACAGTTTTCAAATTAGATTCTGATTTCATTCCTGATTCGAATTAAAAATTGTTGGTTTGCTTTTCTTCGTAGGCTATTTGCCTATAAATTAAAAGGTGGTATAACCTTGAGAGGTGAATTGTATTATGAGTTCTAAGGTTAGTTTGTTTGTAAGATTTCTACGGTCCAATGTGTAGTTTTTCTAGTTGGATCTTCGAATTATCGTTGTAATTGTGTTGGTTGAATAAGGTCTTCTCTCTTCCGCTTCGAGGACGTAAGCAAGTTGTCGAATCTCGTTAAATCATTTGTTCTCGCTTTTTTCTCATGTTGTATTTGTACTCGTGTCATATTGTTTGTTGAATGAGTTCTTCTACCATGAGTCTAATAACCGACACCCGCTAGTTTCAACGTGTCATTTACCCGTTGGGCAGCACACCGGTGACATGAGCACGTGCGGTAACGGGAAGGTGGAGATAAGATTTTTAAGCTTTAATTTTAGTGGAAGCATAATTAAAAGCTTAAGAGAGAATAGTTTCCTTATTTAAACCCCACACCCTTCCCTCCTCTACTCAGAAGAGCGGGGAGAGGGAGAGGGACTGAGAGAGGGAGAGAGGGGCCTCCGCTCAAAAGCAAAACCACCCATTTTGGTGGCCGAGAGCCTGAGAAACCCCAAGAAAGAGATCAAAGGTTTGTGTTCTATTCCCCCCGGTTTAAAAAAAAAAAAAAAAACTCAATAAAAAAAAAATTGTCTCTCGTTGTTTTTGGTTTTTTTTTGAACAAGAACAGAGATCTGGACCCTATATTTTTGTCTGGGTTTTTGATCCTCTAGTCAATTTTTATTTTCTTTGAGCCAAGAAAAGGTCTTGTTTTTGTACACCCGACACATGGTTCTTTTATTTTTGCTAGATTGAAAGAGGCTACTCCTGTTTTTTCTGGTGTAACTCTCTATCTTTTGATCTTTATCTCAAAACCCTTTAACTTGTTCTTTGATTTTGTAAAAGAACTAGTTGGGTTTTTTTTTTTTTTTTTTTGTCCCTTCCCCTTCCCTCTTCTTTCGTGTTTGTTTTAAGGCATGGCTACAGCTCTAGACATGTACAAAAGCAACAGTAGCAGCACGCCATCGGTAGACCCATCTCTCAATGGGGAGCTCGTGAAAGCACTCCAGCCTTTTATCAAAAGTGCTTCCTCCTCATCTTCTTCTTCTTCTTCAATTACCCATCAAATTTCCTCTTTTGATTTCTCTTCCCCTTCTCAAAATCCAAACTTTGAGTTCATCTCTTATGATCAAAGCCCCAGTTTTTATGAACAAAGTCACAACTTTAATCACTCAAGCTCCCACTTTGCTCTCCCCAACCTGAGCCCAGCTCAGATCCACCAAACCCAATACCGATTCCAGTTCCAGCAGCAGCTTTTCGCAGCGTCCCCTGCCCAGCACCAGCACCAGCACGGCCAGAGGCGGCTCCTTGGCCCCAAATTGCAGCCCATGAAGCCCCTGCTGCCTCTATGGACGCCCACAAAGCTCTACCGCGGTGTCCGGCAGCGGCACTGGGGCAAATGGGTGGCGGAAATCAGGCTGCCGAGGAACCGAACCCGGCTTTGGCTCGGAACGTTCGACACTGCCGAAGAGGCTGCTTTCGCCTACGACAAGGCCACCTTCAAGCTCAGGGGAGATTCCGCCAGGCTCAATTTCCCCAACCTCAGGCGAAACGGGGCCCACTACGGGCCGGATCTTCCTTCTTCGGTGGACGCCAAGCTGAATGCCATCTGTGAAAACCTTGACAGTGTGCCGAAACAAGGGAAGAAGGGGAGTGCACGGGCATTGGCCATTGAGACTGAGGAGAAGGGGGATCCGGCATCGAAGGAGGCCGATAACAAGTCGGAGGTGTCCTCGTCGTCGGAGGTGGGGGAGTTGAACGGTGGTTCATCGGAGATGCAGCAGTTGGATTTTACGGAGAAGCCTTGGGATGAGATGGAGAGCTTCCTGTTGCAGAAGTTTCCGTCGTTGGAGATCGATTGGGATTCGATTCTCAATTGAATTTGGTGTGTGGAGTTCACTGAGCTACTGCAGATGGGATTTTAGACATTTGCAGATTGCTGCTAGAATGAATTTCAGTCTTGCTTTGTTTTTTTTATAGAAGGTTTGTGTGTAGTTATGAAATCTCCTGGATTGCTGATTTGCTTTAGTATTGGCACTGCCAGGGTGTTTAGATTTGGAGTCATGACAATATGATGTCAATGTAGTAAATGACTCTTCTACATGTCAATGTATGCAGCTGTTGTTTTGTAATTTATGAATGAATTTCTCTCTAATATTTCTGATGTGATCTTTTGTAGAATTTCTTGAATTCTCTCAAAGTAAAATTGAAGCATACTGGATGTTTGCATAATGAATAGTGATAGTTTTCAAATGTACTTCAAACTTTTTTGGAGCATTTGCAGATCAATTGATACAGTGGATCAACTAATTTCTTTTCTAACTATATCCAAATTCCAGTAAAGTCACTTGAGGATTTCTGTAATTGCTATCCACATTCTAGATTTGAATTCTTCTGGATTGGACATGATGAAAATGAATTAAGCTTAGAATCTGACACATTGAAATTAATATGTGTTGCATAACAAAAATACTGATAGTTGAGTAGGTGAGACTGAAAGAACTTTTCTTCCATTTGGGGCTCTACTCATCATTTTGGACCGTTACACTGTTGAACATATAGTTAGTTCTCACTACTTTCATCTTCATGTGAAGCAAACTGATAAGAGCATCATTCAGTAAAGCTTTTTCTAGATACCTCAGAAGACCATAACAAAAGCAGGGAATGCACTTTCAAATGTCGGCAATATGCAAAATTTAACTTCCACTTCACTACCACACAGTTTAGACATATGTGCCTTCCATTGCTGTCTTTTTCAGAACTCCAGAGATCAACTTTCTTATATGCCATCTCATGAGTGTATTGTACGGTTGTTTCAAAATGTATTTATGTGCGAAGTTTGTGAAACCAAGGTGGATTTTAGCATGTTAACAGACAGTTATGTGAAAGGCTCAATCTCAAGATCAGTCGGCTTCCTATAACTTAAGGTGGTATAAGTTTTCTCCGAGAATAACCAAAAATACTTTGTTTCAAGAAACATAGAGACTTATGTTCAACCTGAACAACACACCATAACACTTCTTTTATGCAACCACTTCCTACACGATCAATGTATCTTGCATGTTTATATTAAATCAATTCCTCTAACTTGCATTTTATCCAAACTCTTTAAAAAATTGACAATGCATTAGGTACAAACAAGAAAAATAAGTGTGTTTGATCATACTTCGCTGCTTCTGCTCTGATATAAAAGCTGCAGAAAATCTTGTAGGATATCTTTTTCTTCACCAACAATTTTGATTTTTGCTACATTCATGCATCTTTAGATCCAAGCTTAGCTTCTAGAACTTTTAAGGTAACCCTTCTATCAAATACATGAAATTAGAGCTGCAAATTTTAAAAATCAAACCGAACTTTCACATGTAACATTGAAGAACAAGTGAACTATTAATAGATATGTAGGGGAGAGCTACACTACCATCTGGTGACATTAACTCATCTCTGTTATCATAGTACCCTTAAAATTAGATCAATTGACAACAGCCAAAGGTTTCAATCTCTCCATGTGCAGTTCACAATAAAAGGGTTTTAATCAATTTGACTTTTTCTAGCCCATCAGAAAAAGACTACCTGCCACCAGCTATTACCTGGAACTGTAGTAACTGAATGTGGACCATTGATGTTGTCTTTCTGTGCCGACCATAGAAAATTTTTGATACTAAATTTTCTTTCTTGCACGTGAGGCTTGGCTCACTGGTAAAAATGTGAGAGCGGGTTGTGAAGAGTCTCAGGTACGGCCTATCAGAATGAATTTTTTTTTTCTTTCTTTGTTGACAGTTCATTTTTTGAAGACATATGGAGAAGCAGCAGGAGGATCATTTTGTACTCTTTGGATTGTTTTCTATCTACGTCTGATCTACTCGAGCCCGCATCTTTTTCATATATTTTCATGCATTTTCTTCACTATTTTCCAATTTTCAACACTTCTCCATGTTTTCATGCTTTTTCTACTTGCGCTATGTTCATCATGCATTGTTTTCGCCATAACTCTGCACCCACATCCAATCACCTAAATATAGAATTCAATGGAATCCATTCAATGAGCCCGATTTGATAGCATTAGAAAAGCAATAAAAAGAAAAGAATAAAAGAAAAAAAAAATAGCGATTTGAAAATTTCTGGATTGAAACCTGGGACCAGAACAGAATCTGGTACTATGTGAAATTGAGCCAATAAACATATGTGCATACATACATTACACATATACACACATTCAGATTTATCCCTTTGATGCCATCATGCCAGTGTGCATCTACGAAGATCTGGGGCGTGGAGGGTTGCCTCGAGGGATTTTCGTTCTAGGTCATGGTCGTGGCAGCTACATACTGGGCCGTCTAGCGTGAAAGGCATGACAAAATTTTTCGTTATATGCAGTGTAATTATTTGCAGCTCATGCACCGTATTTTGGTTGATAGTGTTAACACTATGGACCGGTCTACTTAAAGCCAAGTACAGAAGTGGAGCTATCCTTGTGGAGATTCAGGAAGGCACCGACACAGTTAACCCGCATGTTTTCCATTGAAAATTACTCAGGGAAAACTTACAAAAAAGAATTGAGGAGCAAAATTACAAGTAATTAAAAGAAAAATTACAGGTAGATCTCCTCTGAAATTTCTAGGGAAGTGTGCCGGTGGGAATCTGATCAACGCGCGACCACTTTGTCTTGTTGACGATGCGAGCGATCGATTTTTGAATGTTACTGTCTGAAAATTCCTTCTTGCATGGTTCCAAAGATTCCTTGAAAGGGAGGAAGATCTTAAGGTATTAGCACCATGAAGTGATTCTTATAGGATTAGAAAAGTGATTCTCTGAATTCTTGAAAGCGAGAGAGTAGATCTCTTATTGGCTTAAGCTTTGAAGCCATCAAAGAAGCTTACGCTCTTCAAAAAGCCTCTTGGATTTAAATTTCTTCAAGCCCATGAGCCTAACATACTAGTGGGCTATTTATTGGCTCAACAGGGAGTTATGATTCCCTTAATCGTCTTCCCTTAATGAGAGATCATGGGTATAACTACCCATTAACTACCCCCACTAAGAAATAGAGAGTTATGACTCTCTTGATTGTCTCCTCTTAATAAGAGATCATGGGTATAACTACCAATTAACTCCCCCCACTAACTTATTGAGGCAGTTACCTTCCTCATGCGAATCTAGCCTCTTCAGGTGAACCTATCCAAAAAGCTTCCAGCAAAGCTAGAATTAGTTTCCGGCAAAGTTAGAATTAGCTTCAGGCGAAACTGTAAGTTAGCTCTCTGTGGAGCTATGAAGAGCTTTCATGCGAAGCTATCAAGAAAACTTCCGGTGAAGCTAGAATTAGCTTCCGACAAAGTTAGAATTAGCTTCAGGCGAAGGTATAAGTTAGCTCTCCGTGGAGCTATGTAGAGCTTCATGTAAAACTATCAAGAAAGCTTCCGGCGAAGCTGTAAGTTAGCTCTCTGTGAAGTTATGAAGAGCTTCATGTGAAGCTATCAAGAAAGCTTCCGGCGAAGCTGTAAGTTAGCTCTCTTGAGCTATAAAAAACTTTATGCGAAACTATCAAAAAAGCTTCCGGCGAAGTTAGAATTAGCTTCAGGCGAAACTGTAAGTTAGCTCTCTATGGAGAGCTCTAAAGCGAAGCTAGACAAACTTAGCCTCTCAGGCGAGGCTATCCCCTTGTACTCATGGAGGCTAAGTGTTGAGCTAACTTAGCATTTTAGGCCTGCTTAAGTCTCTTCAAAGGTAACCTTGGCTTACTGTCTGCTTCACTGGATCAGTAGAGTTCAAGTCGCTGATTTTTCCATCGGAGATCGGTAGAAACTGGTCGTCAGCTTGTCTATGACTTGTTTTTTTATAAATGTCGACAAGTTAGACATCGTTCAGACCGTTAAAAAGCTGTCTGAGTTTTGTCTTTTTTGAGTGTCAACAAAACCTTCTTCAAAGTTTTCGTAAATCCGCAATGGGATGGTTCAGATTTCGAAATACTCTGAATTGCCTAGGGTGTTCAAAAGGGAGCAGATCTAGGAATCTGTCTGTTCAGAGATAATGTGGACATAACAGGTTCGGAATCGCTAGAAAAGAGGGTTCACTGTTCAGAGGTGATAAATTGGACATAACAGTGAGAAGAGCTCCTACCGGACTAGAAAGTTAGATCTGGATATTCGTTAGTTTAGAGGCGATGAACTGGACATAACTGATCAAGAATCACCAGACACGAAGCCTTGTCATTCAAAGGTGATGAACTGGACATAATAATAAAGAAATGTGAGATTGGATATTCGTCGGTTCAGAGGTGACAAACTGGACATAACCGATTAGAAATTATTAACTTGGAATGTTTACTGTTCAGATGTGATGAACTGGACATAACAGTAAACGAAAGGCGGAGACTTGGCTATCTGTCAGTTCAGAGGTAATTGACTGGACATAACCGATTGAGAAGCCACCAAGCTCGAAATTTTATCATTCAGAGGTGATGATCTGGACATGATGACAAATGTGAAAGGGAACACCTAGAGGGGGGGTGAATAGGTGTTGATGCTAATCTAAAACTAAATGCAAAACTAAGTGCGCTAAATGCGGAAGCTAATGCAAATTTTGTACAAACTTAATACAACACAACAAGTGTAGCCGAATTCCCCGTGACGGGCTCTGGACTAACTCCTCTTGATTCCCCTTGAATGGGTTGAGGTGCTATGTGAAGCTCTTGTTGGTTAAGTATAAGTTAGGCACACACACAAGCAAGCCAAGCAAATAGCAATAAGAATATATGCAAGGCAACACAAGCAAATAGATATGTATGATATGAATTATGCTCAACACAAGCAAATATGATATGATATTATGTAAGATGCTTTGCACAAATGTAAAGAGAGAGAGTTTAGAGACAAGTGGATCAAAGCAAACACAATGATATGTTTCGAGGTTCGAGCACCCTTGCTCTACATCCCCGCCTACACCACCGTGTAGGATTTTCAATCCACTATACCGTCTACCGAGAACTCCCACCGAGGGAACCTTCACCGAGAAGGATTTTTACAACAATGGAGTACCGAACTCCTCTCTCAAATAACCTCCTCACAACCGAGGGGTAGGCTGTAACACCCCAAATTTTTCAACCCTGATTTAATACTATACTCTTTGATTTTTGAGATTTTAAAGAATATCAGGAATTTTATTTTGGTTATATTTATGTGATAATAAATTTGGAAATTTTATCAGGGAAATTTGAAATGAATTAATTGGAAGTATTTAAATAAATATGCATGTTATATACATATATATATATAATAGTGGTGATAATAATTATGGTGATGTATATACATGGGTACAAGTCACACATTTGTATATGACCACACTTCATGCAATATCTAAATATAGAAGAATTTATTTTGTTACTTGTATTAGTGGGATATGACCTCATATTAGATGGAGGGCTAGGATTGACTTGAGATGAGTGAGGGGAGTAGGTGAAGAGTTAAGAGATGAAGACAAGTGGCACTTAAGACAAGTTAATATTTTTAGAAAATTGTTTATTATAGGAAAGGGAGAGAAATAAAATTACTTCTCCCCAAATCTCTCTCTTTCTCTCCCCCCCTCACGCAAGTCCCCCAAGAAACCCTCTCTCTCTCTCTCGCGCGGGTGGCACGGGTCGGGCGGGCCGCGGCCAGGGTGCGCGGCCAGGGCGCGCGCCCAGCGCGCGGCCAGGCGCGGCCAGCGCGCAGCCAGGCGCGCGGCCGGGCCGGCCAGGCGCGCGGCCAGGGCCGGCCAGGCCGCGGCCAGGGCGACGGCGGCGGCGGCGGCGGCGGCTAGGGCGGCCGGAGTGTTGGAACTTCGTTGTGGGTGAGTGGGTTTTCCCTCTTTCCCTCTTTTCTCAAATTTCATCCCTTGCAAACCCTAGATCTTGACCCATTGAATTAAATGAGATTTTTCCCTTGAGTTATTAGGATAATATTCCTTGAAATTTCATAGCTTTTAAAGTATGAAGGGGTCTAAATTTATTGTTGATATTATTGAATAAATCAAATTGTATATGAATGGTGGGTAGGGAGGTTGCATGTTAGGGTATATTATGTAGCGATGGAACCCATAAATTTTAGATTTCACTTAGATCTCAAATCTGAAATTTCATCCTCACCTTTTACTTTGATGGTAATGAAGCTTTCATTGAGATTTTGTGAGATTAAATTTTGAGCATGTTTGTCTTTCTTAAATAGGAATAAAAATGCTTTATAGAATCATTTGATTTAATGCATGATGAACTTGTTAGGTGTTGCATTTCTTATAGTAAAAATTTCTTTTGTGATTATGTGACTCTCGTGTAATAACATGCGACCTAGCCTTTGGCGACAAACTATTAACCCTATATGATAGAATAATGCCCAAAGAAGGGTTATGGTTTAGAGTTAGTTAAAGTATATCAAGATGAATACTCTCTTGTAAATTGTATATGGTTCTATCTCGGGAAATCAATCGGAGGTTAGTATTGGTCATCATTAAGTAAATGAGGTTAAGCCAAAGGTGGGTGACATCACATCAAAAGTCCAAGTAACGATTGATGTATTGTTATTAGAAGTCAAGATTAATCCAAGTATGGTATTAGTATCATAAATTCGTGGATCGTTACAATTGGGGGAGATCAAGTTAAAGATCTCTCCTAACCATTGGTGTATATTGAGCTTCTTGAAGTTCCTTACACTTGGGATGGTTGAACATCTTGTCATTCTTATGTGGTAACCACAAAAGCAAATCAAAAATTTAATCTTGGTCATGTTAGTGAGATATAAAGAAAATTTTTCGATATAGGTTAAACTATGAAATTGAGGAGACTTTAAGGGGGTTTGTGATCAATCATGTAGTGATTGAACTACGAATGCTCTTATAAACATTTCTCGTAATCAAAATCTAAATACCTAAGTTCATGCCTTCCTTATGATTTAATTGAGATGAGGAAATAAGAGGGAAAGTTGAGAAAATGTGTAGTTCAAAGCACTGGGTAATAATAATACTAGTCTGTTAAAGTCTGTCCAGATTTGAAACCAGAATCTCGGGGTTCCTTGCGTAAGGATATTTAGTAAGGAATAGGTCATGTAATATACCGTTGGAAAGCTAATCGAGTCCACTTTCCAACCGCGCTTGCGGTGTCCTAATCAAATGTCTGTGTTAGAAATTATTACTGGAACATGATAACGTGTTGAAAGTGCAAAGTAGCAGAATTTTAGATGTCTAAATGATTTTCTGTTTATTTCAGCTTGTCATGCGACTTGAGCGAGTCATATAAGATATTGCTAGAAAGATCAGTAAATCTAAAGGTTAATGGGAATCCTCGTGTCTCATTTTAATATCAAATGTAGAAGTTACGATAAATCATCTTCGATTGATAGGGAGGTCAGATTCGAGGAAACATATTTTAGATGAGATCTATGGAAAGCTATTGGAATTTATATGTAGACATGTAGGCTGAGTTAGGACTATACACTGTTCTTCAGTACCACATGTTATGAACACGGGTATGTCATACCTATTTATTTAAATGTTGACCACTTTAAATTAATGTTTCATAACGAGGTTGCCTGTACACTCGGTGTGCTGGTGTTTATCCTTAAACTCAGATTTCGTTAATTTTATCAAAATAAGGAATTATTGTGTCATGGACTCCAAAAGATATATTTCATCCTAGCACATAATTTCTTTGGTGGCCTAGTAGCTGGACTATGAATAGAGTACTTATTGGCACAGTCTGTAGAAAGTTCTGAAGCGCCGAAAGTTAATGGTAAGGATGATAGACCGATCAATTGTAATTCACTGATAAATGGTCAGGTTAACGGCCAGCACTAAATTGTATGGACAATAGACTAATAGATGAGCGAACATGAATGCTAAGTGTAAGGAAAGATTTTCTTACTGGTATATTCTTATTTGTAATATTAAGATTGAGAAGTCAGGGTGATGGGATTGTCAATGTCAAGATCAGCTCTGGCAGGAATCCAAAACGCCTCAAATTAACCATCCTTTTAGCTAGGATGGTTGTACAAGTAATACTCTTGCATAAAGATTGTATGTGCCCATAAGGCAACCAAACTTAAGAGGTACTTGAAATAAACACTTTTAATCGTATGTGTCTTATCTTCCCGAATTCTTATTGCATTCCTTTTTCTTTGAATATAATGTCTTGATTTATGTCGGGGAGTAAAGAGTAATTGTGGCGTTCACATTATTCTATTTAAGGGGGGTAAACCAATCATCTGAGACGATGATCAACTCTATGGGCATAATAACAAATGTTTTGAAATCTCGTATATGAAGATTTGAAAGTGAGAAATATGGGTTGTGGTATATGTACATATGTACTATCTGGTCGTTATGCATGTGTGAATCATGTGAACATGGGCGTCCTTATGTTCAAATACATTTAGCGCATCACATAGAAAATACCATATTATACTATCTTCACACATGTACCATATTACAAGAAGAAAGGGATAGTAAGGCAGGCTTAGAACTGAACACAACATTGTGTAACAAGTGTTGCATTTAACGTAGAACTTTGAAACATGGTGTACAAGGGCATTGTCATGTGTCTCACTGAATAAGAATCATTATGATTGATATGAATATGATGGGTGAATATCACTTGATTTCTGTACTTAATGTAATTGGGTGGCATGTTCTGATTAATTAATTAATATGAATATTCCTGTAATGATGCAAACTGACAGATAAACATTAATTGTGAGTATGAATGCTTTTGTAAGGGAATTGATGTGCATGATATGTGAACCTTATGAAATTGGATGCGCTGGTTATTGTGTTGTTACTATGATATTGGGTAAACCCCAAGCATATGTCTTCTTTCTTATTTGTGCACATCATTTCGGGCATGACATGTAACCTAGTTTTATATTGCTTGTATGAAGATTATAACTTAAGTTTGCATGATGCATTATATAAGAGGAGGAAGGGGCCGGGCGGGAGCCGGTAGGAGGGGGGAAGACGGGGATTTGACAAATACATATATATATATATATATATATATATATATATATATTGGAGGAAGGGGCCGTGCGAGAACCGGTAGGAGGGGGGAAGACGGTGTTACTGTTGTATATACATGCTATATATATTATATTAGGAGGAAGGGACCCGTATGCTGGGCGGAGTGCGAAGACGGTGCTATGATATACACTTAATTGCATCCTTACAAATGATTGATAACGAATGGTTATGTGTGATACAAATGTGTATGTGTGTGTGACACTGGGGGCATGATGGATGTGTCGTTGTATATGATAATGAAACCATCAGAATACAAGTTTAGTTCATTGAAATGAATACCATGTATTGGGTAAAAGTGTGCATGTGAACCAGTGCATTTCTTGAAGTGTGATGCATTATTGCATTATGAGAAATATGATATGATTTATGTTATATAATTATGCTTGTGATGCAAGTGTTATTTGAATGCATAAACTAAGTTTATGGTATAACTCTGGTGGTTAGTGGATTATAGTAGGGTATACAAGGCACGTGAGTAATACACACTATGTTCACATAAGACGAGAGAGTGTAATTATGTAACTCATAGACCTTATCACACGTAAAGATGAAAATCCAAGAAAGCAATTGGGGAGTACAATCATAAGAGTCTGATCGCCCTCAGAAATTGTAGAGGCTGAGGCCTTGAGTTATTAAACTATCGGATGCCTCAAATTCTTGTCCTCTTACTGTTTCAGATTCCTTTTATTCCGTGCATATTCATACCCTTGTTGAGATATTATCTGTTCTTGATTATTCCTACCTCACTCACTGAGCTGTCGAGCTCACCCTCCCACAGACTGATTTATTGCAGGTTGCTTGGAGGCAGGGGTCAGGGCTATGCTGTGCAGGATTCATCCTGAGTCAATTCAACTCTTGTATTTTGGGACACTTGTGTTTGTATTTGATACATGTGGGTATTGGGATAGATTATTAATCTTGTACATATACACGTATGGAGAACCTTATAGTAGTTTCATTTCAAGTGGACATTCGAGATATCTTGTATTGGGTTGTAGTTATAAGTAGTGTATCTATCAACATGATGCCATGTGAAGTTGAAAGTTGTCATTTCTGAGACTCTATGGATTAATAGAAAGAAACTCTAGAATTCATATTGATATGTTTCTCCATAAGTAGGCGATGTCAAGCCGAAATACTTTTATGATTGTGTGGATGATGTTGAATAGAGTTATATGGTAATAGAAAAAAATAAGTAGGCTGATGTTAGCCGAAATATATCATATCTGTTTTGGATATTATATCCGACCAGTAATTACAAAGGAGGTGCTGCCGAAATTTTCAAGAAATAAGGAAATAATTTGATTAATCGGCTTATGTAAGATGGATGTTATGTAAATTGAAGATTTATTAAGCTGGGACCGTTACAGTTGGTATCAGAGCACAGGATGTAGAAAGAGGATAGACTTAGAATGAGTAATAGAAAGAGGATTGGATTGGTAGGGCTGATTGTTGTGATTGATATGCATGATTATGTTTTGTGTGTATGTGGAATGTGGTTGTTATGATTGGATTAAAGGGGGGTAGGAGTTCTTACGTGTATGATTAATCTCGAAGCGCGAGATATTTGGTCACTGCCTTATGTTCAAATTATGGTACCCACATGCCATAATTTGGATGTGCTCTGCTAGGGGTGTGGGCCCTCAGTATGAGCTGCCAGTGGTATGGGACACTGGAGTAAGGGAATGATAAAAATATCAAGTGAGTCAAGATTAATTTGGATCGTAAGGACATAGTATAGAATTGATCAAGAAATAATGAATCTAGAGGAAAAGGATTGAGAAAATATTGCATCAAAGAAAGATTTTTTTTGATATGTGGGAGAAATGCAAAGTTTTATGCTTACTCACTTCAGGTAGCAAGTTTCGAGGACGAAACTTTTGTTAGGAGGGTTGAATGTAACACCCCGAATTTTTCAACCCTGATTTAATACTATACTCTTTGATTTTTGAGATTTTAAAGAATATCAGGAATTTTATTTTGGTTATATTTATGTGATAATAAATTGGAAATTTTATCAGGGAAATTTGAAATGAATTAATTGGAAGTATTTAAATAAATATGCATGTTATATACATATATATATATAATAGTGGTGATAATAATTATGGTGATGTATATACATGGGTACAAGTCACACATTTGTATATGACCACACTTCATGCAATATCTAAATATAGAAGAATTTATTTTGTTACTTGTATTAGTGGGATATGACCTCATATTAGATGGAGGGCTAGGATTGACTTGAGATGAGTGAGGGGAGTAGGTGAAGAGTTAAGAGATGAAGACAAGTGGCACTTAAGACAAGTTAATATTTTAGAAAATTGTTTATTATAGGAAAGGGAGAGAAATAAAATTACTTCTCCCCCAAATCTCTCTCTTTCTCTCCCCCCCTCACGCAAGTCCCCCAAGAAACCCTCTCTCTCTCTCTCGCGCGGGTGGCACGGGTCGGGCGGGCCGCGGCCAGGGTGCGCGGCCAGGGCGCGCGCCCAGCGCGCGGCCAGGCGCGGCCGGCGCGTGGCCAGGCCGCGGCCAGGCGCGCGGCCAGCGCGCAGCCAGGCGCGCGGCCAGGGCCGGCCAGGCCGCGGCCAGGGCGACGGCGGCGGCGGCGACCGGCTAGGGCGGCCGGAGTGTTGGAATTTCGTTGTGGGTGAGTGGGTTTTCCCTCTTTCCCTCTTTTCTCAAATTTCATCCCTTGCAAACCCTAGATCTTGACCCATTGAATTAAATGAGATTTTTCCCTTGAGTTATTAGGATAATATTCCTTGAAATTTCATAGCTTTTAAAGTATGAAGGGGTCTAAATTTATTGTTGATATTATTGAATAAATCAAATTGTATATGAATGGTGGGTAGGGAGGTTGCATGTTAGGGTATATTATGTAGCGATGGAACCCATAAATTTTTAGATTTCACTTAGATCTCAAATCTGAAATTTCATCCTCACCTTTTACTTTGATGGTAATGAAGCTTTCATTGAGATTTTGTGAGATTAAATTTTGAGCATGTTTGTCTTTCTTAAATAGGAATAAAAATGCTTTATAGAATCATTTGATTTAATGCATGATGAACTTGTTAGGTGTTGCATTTCTTATAGTAAAAATTTCTTTTGTGATTATGTGACTCTCGTGTAATAACATGCGACCTAGCCTTTTGGCGACAAACTATTAACCCTATATGATAGAATAATGCCCAAAGAAGGGTTATGGTTTAGAGTTAGTTAAAGTATATCAAGATGAATACTCTCTTGTAAATTGTATATGGTTCTATCTCGGGAAATCAATCGGAGGTTAGTATTGGTCATCATTAAGTAAATGAGGTTAAGCCAAAGGTGGGTGACATCACATCAAAAGTCCAAGTAACGATTGATGTATTGTTATTAGAAGTCAAGATTAATCCAAGTATGGTATTAGTATCATAAATTCGTGGATCGTTACAATGGGGGAGATCAAGTTAAAGATCTCTCCTAACCATTGGTGTATATTGAGCTTCTTGAAGTTCCTTACACTTGGGATGGTTGAACATCTTGTCATTCTTATGTGGTAACCACAAAAGCAAATCAAAAATTTAATCTTGGTCATGTTAGTGAGATATAAAGAAAATTTTTCGATATAGGTTAAACTATGAAATTGAGGAGACTTTAAGGGGGTTTGTGATCAATCATGTAGTGATTGAACTACGAATGCTCTTATAAACATTTCTCGTAATCAAATCTAAATACCTAAGTTCATGCCTTCCTTATGATTTAATTGAGATGAGGAAATAAGAGGGAAAGTTGAGAAAATGTGTAGTTCAAAGCATTGGGTAATAATAATACTAGTCTGTTAAAGTCTGTCCAGATTTGAAACCAGAATCTCGGGGTTCCTTGCGTAAGGATATTTAGTAAGGAATAGGTCATGTAATATACCGTTGGAAAGCTAATCGAGTCCACTTTCCAACCGCGCTTGCGGTGTCCTAATCAAATGTCTGTGATAGAAATTATTACTGGAACATGATAACGTGTCGAAAGTGCAAAGTAGCAGAATTTTAGATGTCTAAATGATTTTCTGTTTATTTCAGCTTGTCATGCGACTTGAGCGAGTCATATAAGATATTGCTAGAAAGATCAGTAAATCTAAAGGTTAATGGGAATCCTCGTGTCTCATTTTAATATCAAATGTAGAAGTTACGATAAATCATCTTCGATTGATAGGGAGGTCAGATTCGAGGAAACATATTTTAGATGAGATCTATGGAAAGCTATTGGAATTTATATGTAGACATGTTAGGCTGAGTTAGGACTATACACTGTTCTTCAGTACCACATGTTATGAACACGGGTATGTCATACCTATTTATTTAAATGTTGACCACTTTAAATTAATGTTTCATAACGAGGTTGCCTGTACACTCGGTGTGCTGGTGTTTATCCTTAAACTCAGATTTCGTTAATTTTATCAAAATAAGGAATTATTGTGTCATGGACTCCAAAAGATATATTTCATCCTAGCACATAATTTCTTTGGTGGCCTAGTAGCTGGACTATGAATAGGGTACTTATTGGCACAGCCTGTAGAAAGTTCTGAAGCGCCGAAAGTTAATGGTAAGGATGATAGACCGATCAATTGTAATTCACTGATAAATGGTCAGGTTAACGGCCAGCACTAAATTGTATGGACAATAGACTAATAGATGAGCGAACATGAATGCTAAGTGTAAGGAAATATTTTCTTACTGGTATATTCTTATTTGTAATATTAAGATTGAGAAGTCAGGGTGATGGGATTGTCAATGTCAAGATCAGCTCTGGCAGGAATCCAAAACGCCTCAAATTAACCATCCTTTTAGCTAGGATGGTTGTACAAGTAATACTCTTGCATAAAGATTGTATGTGCCCCATAAGGCAACCAAACTTAAGAGGTACTTGAAATAAACACTTTTAATCGTATGTGTCTTATCTTCCGAATTCTTATTGCATTCCTTTTTCTTTGAATATAATGTCTTGATTTATGTCGGGGAGTAAAGAGTAATTGTGGCGTTCACATTATTCTATTTAAGGGGGGTAAACCAATCATCTGAGACGATGATCAACTCTATGGGCATAATAACAAATGTTTTGAAATCTCGTATATGAAGATTTGAAAGTGAGAAATATGGGTTGTGGTATATGTACATATGTACTATCTGGTCGTTATGCATGTGTGAATCATGTGAACATGGGCGTCCTTATGTTCAAATACATTTAGCGCATCACATAGAAAATACCATATTATACTATCTTCACACATGTACCATATTACAAGAAGAAAGGGATAGTAAGGCAGGCTTAGAACTGAACACAACATTGTGTAACAAGTGTTGCATTTAACGTAGAACTTTGAAACATGGTGTACAAGGGCATTGTCATGTGTCTCACTGAATAAGAATCATTATGATTGATATGAATATGATGGGTGAATATCACTTGATTTCTGTACTTAATGTAATTGGGTGGCATGTTCTGATTAATTAATTAATATGAATATTCCTGTAATGATGCAAACTGACAGATAAACATTAATTGTGAGTATGAATGCTTTTGTAAGGGAATTGATGTGCATGATATGTGAACCTTATGAAATTGGATGCGCTGGTTATTGTGTTGTTACTATGATATTGGGTAAACCCCAAGCATATGTCTTCTTTCTTATTTGTGCACATCATTTCGGGCATAACATGTAAGCTAGTTTTATATTGCTTGTATGAAGATTATAACTTAAGTTTGCATGATGCATTATATAAAAGGAGGAAGGGGCCGGGCGGGAGCCGGTAGGAGGGGGGAAGACGGGGATTTGACAAATACATACATATATATATATATATATATATATATATATATATATATATATATATATATATATATATATATATATATATATATTGGAGGAAGGGGCCGTGCGAGAACCGGTAGGAGGGGGGAAGACGGTGTTACTGTTGTATATACATGCTATATATATTATATTAGGAGGAAGGGACCCGTATGCTGGGCGGAGTGCGAAGACGGTGCTATGATATACACTTAATTGCATCCTTACAAATGATTGATAACGAATGGTTATGTGTGATACAAATGTGTATGTGTGTGTGTGACACTGGGGGCATGATGGATGTGTCGTTGTATATGATAATGAAACCATCAGAATACAAGTTTAGTTCATTGAAATGAATACCATGTATTGGGTAAAAGTGTGCATGTGAACCAGTGCATTTCTTGAAGTGTGATGCATTATTGCATTATGAGAAATATGATATGATTTATGTTATATAATTATGGCTTGTGATGCAAGTGTTATTTGAATGCATAAACTAAGTTTATGGTATAACTCTGGTGGTTAGTGGATTATAGTAGGGTATACAAGGCACGTGAGTAATACACACTATGTTCACATAAGACGAGAGAGTGTATTATGTAACTCATAGACCTTATCACACGTAAAGATGAAAATCCAAGAAAGCAATTGGGGAGTACAATCATAAGAGTCTGATCGCCCTCAGAAATTGTAGAGGCTGAGGCCTTGAGTTATTAAACTATCGGATGCCTCAAATTCTTGTCCTCTTACTGTTTCAGATTCCTTTTATTCCGTGCATATTCATACCCTTGTTGAGATATTATCTGTTCTTGATTATTCCTACCTCACTCACTGAGCTGTCGAGCTCACCCTCCCACAGACTGATTTATTGCAGGTTGCTTGGAGGCAGGGGTCAGGGCTATGCTGTGCAGGATTCATCCTGAGTCAATTCAACTCTTGTATTTTGGGACACTTGTGTTTGTATTTGATACATGTGGGTATTGGGATAGATTATTAATCTTGTACATATACACGTATGGAGAACCTTATAGTAGTTTCATTTCAAGTGGACATTCGAGATATCTTGTATTGGGTTGTAGTTATAAGTAGTGTATCTATCAACATGATGCCATGTGAAGTTGAAAGTTGTCATTTCTGAGACTCTATGGATTAATAGAAAGAAACTCTAGAATTCATATTGATATGTTTCTCCATAAGTAGGCGATGTCAAGCCGAAATACTTTTATGATTGAGTGGATGATGTTGAATAGAGTTATATGGTAATAGAAAAAAATAAGTAGGCTGATGTTAGCCGAAATATATCATATCTGTTTTGGATATTATATCCGACCAGTAATTACAAAGGAGGTGCTGCCGAAATTTTCAAGAAATAAGGAAATAATTTGATTAATCGGCTTATGTAAGATGGATGTTATGTAAATTGAAGATTTATTAAGCTGGGACCGTTACATAGGCCCGTAGCCAATACAACAACAACAACAACACCTCTACCGAAGAGGCTCACAACCAATCTCAATCACCTCACACTTGAGGGATACAAACCAATCACTCGATCACCTCTACCGAAGAGGATACAACAAGAATAAGGGTGTACAACTTAGAGGTTACAACAACAACCTCAAAACTCTCTCTTTCTTTCTTTTTCCACAAAACAAAGATCCTAATAGTTTAGGATAGGTGATAGCTCAAGTGTGGAAACTAGGTGTTTTTGAAAACAAGCAACAAAGAAAAACTACTTGGGAAATCTCTTGTATATGATAGAAATTAAAGATCAAATCAATATCCCAAAACCCTAGTTTTCTTTGATTTTCCAAAAACCCAAAAACAATAAAGATGAAATCTTTTTAGCACAAAAACTATTTTGAAAACTTTTTTAAACACTAGAGAAACACTGAAAATTTTCTTCTTGAAAACCTTGGCCAAAAACCCAAAGAGATGAGGTTTATATAGGCCCAATACAAAACTAGCCGTTAGAGCTGAGCTGGCAGCTCTGACAGGTAACGGTCGACCGGCCCGGTCGACCGCCAACGGTCAGAAATATGACCATTGGGCAACTGCGGTCGACCGTCCCGATCGATCGAAACAAACAGAGAGCAGAACTCTCTGCAGCGGTCGACCGCCCGGTCGACCCAAACAAACAGAGAGCAGAGCTCTCAGACCCGGTCGACCGTCCGGGTCGACCGTCCCAAAGGCTCCAAACGTGCACAGTTTTGTGCACCTCGGTCGACCGACCCGGTCGACCGACCTCTGCCTAGTCGACTAGTCAGAGGACCAAGTCGACTTGGTTGAAGCCTGGAACAACAATCTGGGTCAGAAAAACATGTTAAAATATTTTCTAAAAAACTTTTAACACTTCTAAAAATCACCAAAAATAATTTTATCATTTTATATGGAAACACAAACTTGTGATAAAAATTTCAAGACATATATTAATCATATCAATTCATTTTCGAGTCTTGCAAATTTTATCAAAAACAAAACTTGTATTTTCATCAAAGAGATGTTAAGCTCAAAATCAAGTTTGATAAAAGTTAAGCATGCATGTATAGAGTGAAACAACTATACATATATCAATTAAACTTGTTTTGATAAACTATTCATGAAAACCAAATCCAAAACATGAAAACGTGTGTGTGTTGTGTGCACTTGAGCATATCAACTATACTAAGCTTTACAAATGGATCTAAACACACTAAATAAACTATGGATACCTAAGTCTTCTTGATGATCTTCATCTTCAAGTAGACTTGCTCCAAAACTCCATCCATGGGCTAGGCAATGTGTGATCTTGACGCTTTGGCCCTGGAATCATCATGAAAAGCTTCTAAACACCTTGTTAAAGCTAATCACCAACTAATATCTTGGTTAATGATCTGAAACTTAAACAACACAAGATTATTAGTAAACATAACTACATGAGTTAATCATCATCAAAACTAGAGTGGAAGGCCTTTGGGCCAACAATCTCCCCCTTTTTGATGATGACAAAACTCATGAAGTTATATATGCATGGATTAAAGTTAGGCTTCAAAGAAGCTCCCCCTTAACTCATGCATAGACATAAATAATAAGATATGGAAATGAAACACATGAATATGTATGCAAGTATGGAGATAAAACATGCAACAAGTATAAATCAAGATCTTTTTCTCCTATTTGCAATACAAACATATATGCATAAATAACAAGGAAGACAAATACTAACAAGGAAGACAAATACTTCTCCCCCTTAAGCAATGAAAACATGCATATAAACTCAAATACTTCTCCCCCCTTTTGTCAATCATCAACAAAGGGGTCAAAGTAAAATCAAATCAAACAAATTTTTTTTCTCCCCCTTTTGTCAAACAAAAAGATCAAGAAGGGGTTAAACAATCCAAATAATAAAATGAGGGGTAAAAATGTTTCTCCCCTTTTAAGTCAATCAAAACAATAAAACAATGTTCTCCCCCTTTTGTCTGAAACAAAAACAAGGTCAATAAGGGGTGACTATAAACAACATGATATCAATAGATAAATATGTCAATGAAACATCTTGATATCAATTGAAAATAGACAAAGATCAATAGATGTTATATGCTATATACATTCATGAAGAGGAAGACGCTAAGTTAGCTTCCCTACACATATGCATTACATGAAAGAGGGATGTTAAGCCCTAATTCACATAACACACATTATGTAATGCATAAGAGGAGATGTGAAGCTCCCCTACACACGTGTACCACATAACGAAGAGATGTTAAGCTCTTCAATACAAGATACACTCATCATGAATCTATATGCATATAGTCAATACAAATCAAAACTTTTGTATTTTTTCTTAAAAAAAATTTTTGGATACCAATTTTAAGCAAAAACACATGACACATCTTGATATCAATTCAAATTAAACATAATAAATTTAGAATGTCTAAACAAAATTTTGATACCAATTGTAAATAATTTTCATATTAAACATATGATACTAATATGAAAATTTTCAATCATAAAGTAAGGGAGTGGGAAACAAATACCAATTGAAGAATCACCAATTGAAATACAAAATTAAATTTCTCCCCCTTTATGAAATACCAACTAAAAAAAATGCATGGGCTTGATACCAATTTAAAAATAATCAATTAAAACAAAATTGAAACTCAAGCACTAGCATAAACAAGATTGTGTGAAAAATTTATATCTTAAGCACAAATAAAAGTGTATGAAATAGAATGAGTACCAATCACCAATAGATGATACCAATTGAAAATATACATACACAATAAACATATGAGTATACAAAAAGATCAAAATGATGCTAATTGAAGGAGTTCAATGATACCAATTGACATAGCAATAAGTTCAAGTGTATACATCATATTACAATACCCCCAATCAAGGTTCAAGTTTTAAATGATTTTCATTTTAAAGCATACAAGACCATGATCTCCCATCCATCCGCCCATTGAAGGTAGGAGTTTTCAAAAATAGATTTGAAAATAAGCTTTGTTTGAAAATCACTACCATAGTGAAGAATACCGTAACTAGTTAAATGGAAAATCTTTTAAACTAGTACGAAATCCTTCAAGCAAGGAATAAGACAAAATGTTTTTCATGAAACATGAAATCCACATGATATCAAACACTCAAGTCAATTAAGCATAAATATAACTCATGAAAACAAAACACATGAGTAAATAAGAAATATGAGTGTACTAATAAAGTGTGAATATCATAATCATGAAATTTTTCATTAAGCTCAATTATTCCTTAAATATTGAAAACACAAAAATCATCAAAACTTATTTAACTTTCATGGCATATGTATGTCTAATACAAACTAAAGTATACATACATATCTAAAACACAACGAGTCCACAAAGTGTATATGCATGAAGGCACGTGGCTCAAAAGGATAATCATGTATATCTAATAGTTTGGACAAGATAGACATATACATAAAGTTAAACAATTAAACACAAAATCAAGAAAATCTTCACCAAAATAAATTTCATTTCAAGGTATATGTATGAATTGTCAACATAATAAGTATACATACATATCCCTAAACACAATTGAGTCCATATATAGATTTGCATGAAAGGCAAATGACTCAAGGGGTATACATGTATATCTTAGAGTTTGGCAATAATACACATATACATGAAGTGAAAACTCACAATCATGAAATAAATCCAAAAAATAGGAATACAAGTTTAAAATGTATGAATCATTAAAACTAGACTATACTAGCACATTAATGGGTTCAAATAAGCATTCAAGCCCAAACATATATAAATTTATTTGTGGCCCACTATATGTACAAGTATAAATCCTAGTCTTAATGAAAACTGACATCTAAACAAGTAATCTTAACATGAAGCATCAAAACACAATAAAGAAATCATCATGATAAAACTAAAAACATGATTATTATGTAAATTCACATGCATTAGATTCATGATGTACATTATAGCTTAAACGAAAGTGAGAACACTAAGTATGGGTTCAAGCAAGCATGTGTGTCTCAAATACTATACATGTATGTCAAGGATCTAATAATCATGGCATTTACATACTAATCCATAGACAATGAAAACATGCTATAAAACATGAAATAGAAAGCATGTAAACAATAAGTTGGGAGTAAAGGATTGTTACCAAAAACGAAGAGGCAACTCTCCTTGTCTCCAAAACATGGTGGTCCTCTCCACCAAATCTAACTTGAAAGTGATGCATCCATATGATTTCCTTTAAGTTTTGGAACGCATCCACTCCAAAGTGTCATCACTCTCACGTCATGTGAGAGCCCACACCTACATCAAAAATAATAGGAGGGGTGGTCTTTGGTACCCATATCTTGTTGGGTCCATGGGGGTTAGTCCCTTCTCTAACCCAAAAAAACTTCTTTGCTAAATTCTCAACATGTAAACGATCATAGCAAAATTTAGCAAGATGGCCTTTTCGGCCACAATGTGTATATGTGTACACATGAGCATACATGTGTTGATGGTGTCCGTGTGGAGCATGTGTATGCCGTGGAGGGTGTGCATGCATAAAAGTTGGAACTTGTTTCTTACGAACCAAGGTTTCCAAGCGTGTATGGTTCTTAGCACATTGGCTCATAGTGGAGCCCAAACAATCAACCTTCTTCTTAAGCAAGCAAATATCATCATTAATCTTAGAAGAAGAAGTGTGGCATGCAATAGGCGGAGTGTGTGATACTACCCTAGCATGGCAAACATGAGCATCAATCTTATTTTGTAAAACAACATTTTTCTTTAAACAAATATCTAAATCATTCGAAATAAAAATAATTTTATTTTTCAAATCAACATTCTCTTTTAAAACAAAATTAATTTAATTGAAGACAAGTTTTCATTTTTCTTCAAGATTGTTTCACAATTATTTTAGACTTTAAAAATTCATTTCTTTAAGTGCAAGATCTAATTGAGATTTTAATGAATCCCTTTCATTATAGACCTCAACCTTCTCTTGCCAAAACACAATCAAGTCTAGAAAGGTGATTAGCTTCAACAAAGGTGTTTTGGAGATTTCACATGGTGATTCAAGAGCTCGAACGTCAAGTTCATATCTAGCACTCGGTTGGAAATCAAGCTCGGGGAATCGCGTTTAGATCGAGTCAACTTGGAGATGGCGTTCTATAAGAAGGCTTTAGTTTGTTTAGTTAAGATTTAGTTTAGATCCATTGTAAAGATTAGATAATGTAATATGCTCAAGTTCACAACACACACGTTTCATGTTTGGTTTTGGTTATCGGTTTAACCGATCTTGGTTTCATGAATAGATAGAATCAAAACAAGTTTACATGATTTAATGTATATTAAATTTGATCTATATATATATGCTTCATTTATTAGAAAAACTTATTTTGATACACTATTCATGTGTTTGGAGTTTTGTATTTAGACAAAACTTATTTTTGGATTTAATGTCAAAAACATAGATATAATACCTTTCATGTATATTGGATTCTATCCATATACAATATGCTTTAAAGTTGTTTAAATATCATGTTTTTGTATTTACATGAGTTTTGAAAAAATCGGATTTCCATTTCAAAAATTCTATTTTTGAAAAATACAGAATTTGGTTTAAGGCAAATTTTTCAAGTCACAAAAATGGTTCAAATTATTTGTAACATGATTTGATTTTACTCAAATATGTTTGTATTTCAAAGATATAATATGAACTAATTTTGTGAAATTTATGTGATTTTATAGGATTTATTTGAAGATAAAAACTCATATTTTTAAGTCCCGTAACATCTGGCTGGCAGGCTGCCGGTCGACCGTAGCAGTGAGCGGTCGACCGGGCCGGTCGACGACGTGCACAGAATGTGCACGCAGCCAGGTTGGGGAGGCCGGTCGACCGCCAGAGAGCTCTGCTCTCTGGAAAAGCCTCCGGTCGACGGGCAGAGAGTCTGCTCTCTGTTTCCAAACTCGGTCGACCGGGCGGTCGACCGGCCAGAGAGCAGTTGCTCTCTGGATCTAGTACGGTCGACCGGGCGGTCGACCAGAAGGCTCAACGGTCAAATTTTTGACCATTGGCCAGTCGACCGGCCGGTCGACTGGAAGGGCAAACTGGCTCTTTTCAGCTGCCAACAGGCAGATTTTCAAATGGGTTATAAATACCCCATTTGAAGTTGGTTTTCAACAAGATTTTCAAGAGCAAAATTTCTCTCATTCTCAAGTGTTTTAACACTAGTTTTCAAAAGAGTTTTTAAGCCTGAAAATTTCATCTTTATTTTGTTTTAAAAGGGTTGAAAAATTCAAAGAAAAAGAAAGTCTTTGGGATTGTTTTTGATCTTCATTTTTATATCAATTCTAAAAGTTTTCCCAGGAGTTTTTCTTTGTGTTTTTGATTTTCAAACTCTTTATTTCTCATATTTGAGCTTATCATTCTATCATATCTATAGGATCTTAGTTTTAGTGAGAAAATTGATTTGTGGTTGTTAGACCACCAAGTTGTAAACCTTCCATTGATTGTGATATCCCTCTAGTGAGAGGTGATTGAGTTGAATCCCTCAAGTGTGAGGTAATAGTGGAAGTGGTATTTGGCTCCCTCTAGTGAGAGGTGGAGATTGTGTTGGAATCCCTCAAGTGTGAGGTGATTATTGTTTATGTGGCTAAGTACCTATCCCTCTAAGTGTAGAGGTGATTTGTTTTGTGCCTTGCCTCTAAGGGTCTGTTTGGTTGTCGTAACTGGCCGTAATTCGTAGTTGTATTTGGTAAAGTCTTTTACAATTGTAAATGAGTTACATGTATGTAATTTTTACGGTGTTTGGTTGGTAATATAAAATTGTAAAGTGGGAAAGTGTATTGTACTTTACGGTGTTTGGTTGTTGTAATGTATAAGTCGTAAGTGAAAAAGTTGACCACAAAATTAACTATTTGGTGATTTTAAAAGTTTTAATACTGCAAATAAATATTAAAAAAGTTAAATATTAAAAAAATGTTAATATTAATATAAAAAAATATTACAAATTTGTATTACCATAAAATTAACTGTAACTAGGCTGTAAGTGAGTGGTAACTGGGTTGCAAGTGAGTGTTAGTGAGTTACGTAAGTCTTTTACGAATTACGGTCCAAACAAACGCCGTAGTTGTAACTGGGTAGTAAGTCATTTACGAATTACAGAGTTTTACGCGAAACAAACGACCCCTAAGAGTAGAGGTTGTAATTGTTAGAGAGAGGAGTTGTGTACTCCCGATTGTATTTGCCACAAATCCTCAGTGGAGATTCCCTGTGTGGGGAGTCCTGTGTGAACGAGTTAGTGAAAATCCTTCTGTGTGAAGGCGGGGACGTAGAGCTGTGTGCTTGAACCTCGAAACATATCTTGGTGTTTGCATTTGATCCACTTTCTCTCTCTCTTACATTGTGCATTGATTCATATTGTCATATCATATACACGCTTGGTTTGTTTGTGTGCCTCACTTGTGTTTAACCAAGAGAGCTTCATATAGCACCTCAACTCTTATTCAGAGGAATTCAGAGGAGTTAGTCCAGAGCCCTTCACCGGGAATTCAGTTATACTCTTTGGTTACACTAAGTGTGTTGCATTAAGTTTTTAATTTTCACATTATTGTTCATAGATTAGCCGTGCACCTATTCACCCCCTTTTAGGTGTACTTCAATTGGTATTAGAGCCTACGCTCCTGATATTAGGTTTAACCACCTTGGAGTGTGATCTTACTTATGCTAATCTATCATTTGCATTTGCACACATATTGTTTGCACTCATGGATATCCCTCCCATGTTTGATATCTCTAAAATTGATATATGAAAGGTTATGATGAGTTGTCATTTAAAAGCCATAGGTTATAAAGTTTACCTTACCATTACCAAGGAATTCTACCTTAGTAATAGCTTCATATAGAGGCCAATGCGCTAGCCCTAAAGGCACTTAGAGTATCTCTTAGTAAAGAATATTTAAATATGATTTCTCATTGTGATTCCACCTTTGCAGTGTGGAACATCTTGACCTCTCCAAAGCTTCAATTGCCAATCCAAGTGGAGAAGGAATCTAGTGAGGATGAATCCGAACAATATTGCTTCATGGTCCAGGGAATGACTCTCTTGAGGTACATTTGGACACTCTACTATATAGTGCTAGTTCTTCTTGTGATGATTATGTTGATCCCGATGCTTTAAATGAAAAACTTTCTATTATTTGTGAAAAATTATTAGAAAAATATAAAGTATTAAAAAAAAAGAGTTTTGGACTAAAAGAAAAAATAAGGATTTGTGTTCAAAACTAGATTTGGTTTTGCGAGAGAAAGTGGAGAGTTCTAATGAAAGAGATTCATTGAAATCCAAACTTGACCTTACTCTAAAAGAAAATGAAATTTTGAAAAATAAAAATGATTGTGAAAATATTTTGAAGAAAAATGAGACTTTAACTTCAAAATTTAATTTTGTTTTAAAATAAAATGATTCTTTTAAAAATAAAATTATTTCCATTTCAAAAGAATTAGATTCAGTTTCTAAGAAAAACATTTATTTGAAAAATGACTTTAATTCTTATGTTTGCCATGCTAGTGTACCTTCATCATCTAGCATGCCTATTGCATGCACCTCTTCTATATTTAAAAATGATATATCTATGCTTAAGAGAATGTTAATTGTTTGGGCTCCACTTTGAGCCATTGTGCCATGAACCATACACGTTTGGAATCTATGTTTCGAAAGAAACAAGTTCCTTCTATGCATGCACACAAATCACGGCATACACATGCTTCCTATGTTTACACCCATAACACATTATATGTTCATGTGTATAATTGTACACATTGTGGACGTAAGGGCCACCTTACTAAATTTTGTTATGATAAGATATATGATTCAAATTTAGCAAATAAATTTGTTTGAGTTAGGAAAGGAGCTAACCCTTATGGACCCAAAAGAGTATGGGTACAAAGACCACTCCTATTTTATTTGATGTAGGTGTGGGCTCTCACACGACGTGAGAGTGATGGTGCCTTGAGGTGGATGTGTTCCGAGCTTAAAGAGGACAATTTGGATGCATCATTTTCAAGGGGAGTTTGGTGGGAGGACCACCTTGGTTTGGAGATATGGAGATGTGTCCTATTAGTTTTGGTAACAATCTCTAACTCCCATTTATATTTGCATTATTCATTTTTAGCATGTTTTGATATTTCATGATTAGTATGTTAAATGTCATGACTATTAGACTTATGATATGCATGATTAGTATTTGAGATCACCCATGTTTAATATGGACTTATATCTTTGTGTTCTCACATTTATTTTAGCTATTGTGTATATCATAGACCTATGCATCTGCATTTACATAATGATCATATGTATGTTTATAAGTTTTGTTTTGATTTCTATACTTCGTGTTATGACTACATGTTTAGATGTTAGTTTTCATTAAAACTTGAAGTATATACTTGTACAACTAGTGAGTCACAAATAGATTATTATATGTTTGTACTTGAATGCTTATTTGTACCCATTAGATGTACTAGTATAGTCTAGTTTTGATGATTCATACATTTTGACTTTTATTCCATATTTTTGACATGTTTTTCATATTTTGTTAAACTTCATATATATATATATGTCTATTTTGTCTAAACTATTAGTTATACATATACATTCTTGAGCCACTTGCCTTCATGCATATACTTTAGTGGAATCGTTCATGTTTGGATATGTATGTATACTCTAAGTTGTACAAAACATATATATGCCTTGAAGGTTAAATTAGTTTGATGAAAATTAGATTTTATTGTTTTTCATACTTTAAGGAATTTCATTTTGAGCTTGATTGCCTATTTTCATAATGATATGTTTCACATAAACTTATACACTCACCTTACTTAATATTTTCTCATGATTTTGTTTTCATGAGTATAATTTGTGCCTTATAGTTTTTGAGTGTTTGATGATCGTGTGACTTACATATTTTTTATGAAATATATTTTTACTTTATTCTTTACTTGAAGGATTTCATACTAGTTTTCAAATTTTTCATATAACTAGTTGCGGTATTCTTCATTTGGTAGAGTTTTCTAACGTGTTATATTATTTTCAAACTTATTTTTGAAAGCCCTTACCCTTCCAAGGGCGGTTGGTTGGGGGACCATACCTTGTATGCTCATTATTGAAAATTATTTTAAACGTGTGCATGAAATGGGTGTTAGGAAGTATGAGTTATACACTTGATCTTATTTTGTTTTCAATCGATATCATTGTATCTTTTCAATTGGTATTACTATTGACATTCTTTTTATATACTCATATATTTTTTATATATGTATGCTTAAACTTCAAATAATATCAATTTCGATTGGTATTAATTTTTCAATACATATATATGTATTTTATTTGTGCTTACTATATCTCTATATCTTTGAGCACAAATTTTAGTTATGCTAAGCTTGATTCCTTAAATGTCAATTATATTTCAATTGATTACTTTTCAATTGGTATCTTATACAAGCTTATGCATCATTTTGTTTG
The DNA here is from genome assembly GCA_038442645.1 of Agave tequilana. Taxonomy (NCBI): domain Eukaryota; kingdom Viridiplantae; phylum Streptophyta; class Magnoliopsida; order Asparagales; family Asparagaceae; genus Agave; species Agave tequilana. Next base: position 40,814 of record JAVJIF010011778.1, on the reverse strand, counting down.
GTATTTCATAAATGAGGAGAAAATACGTATTTCACCTTTTAATTGATTTTGTTTACCTTTGGTATTTTACTCCCACACTTTATGTTGAAAAATGATTGAAAAATGATATTGATTTTTTAATTCGGTTTCATACGCTCCTAATGAAAATTATTTTCAATTAGTATATGTTTCATTATTTTCAATTGGTATTGTTTCATTTTCAATATTGGTATCAAACACATTAAATTGATATTATTCTCTATTTGGTATCTCTATTGTAAAATGAGTTTAGTGTTTAACCAAAAATATTGGTTTATGTTTTTCAAATTGGTATTAAAAGTGTAAAATATTTTTAATTGGTACTAATTTTTACAATTGGTATCAAGATTACTTATATGTTTATATCTTTCAATTGATATCAAAATTTTGTTGGTTTCTTCAAAATGTTTTGGTTATTTTCAATTGTATCATCATTTGGCATCATGATGTTTCTATGTATACCTTTGCACTAAATTGATATATTTTTTTCAATTGGTATCATAATGTTTTGATTTGATTTCAGCCCTTGTTGATTTTTGTTTCGTACAAAAAGGGAAAGAACATTATTTTATTATTTACTTTAACTCCTTTGTTGATGATTGACAAAAAGGGGGAGAAGTATTTTAGTATATATGCATGTTTATTTTAGTATATATGCATGTTTATTTAAATTTATATTAAAAATATTTGTTTTATATTTTGTTGATATTGGTATCAAGAGCATAAATATTAGTATCAAGAACATATTTTGTTGTTTTGTTTTGTTGATATCAAGAGCTTCTATTGAAATTTTTATTATTGGTATCAAGAGCTTTTATTGAAATTTTTATTGGTATCAAGAGCAATTATTTAAGAACATGTTTATTTTAAGTTTATATTTTCAATTGGTATTTAAGAACATGTTTATTTTAAAAAGGGGGAGAAGTAATTTATTTAAAAATTTGGTATCAAGAGCATGCTTATGCATATTTATGCATATTCATGTTTAACATTCATTGCATATCTTATTGTTTATTGCTATGCATGAGTTAAGGGGGGGCTTCTTTGAAGCTTAACTTTAATCCATGCATATATAACTCCAAGAGTTTTGTCATCATCAAAAAGGGGGAGATTGTTGGCCCAGAGGCCTTCCACTCTAGTTTTGATGATGATTATAATGTAGTTTTAGTTTACTAATAATCTTTTGATATTTAGTTTCAGATATTTAACCAAGATATTAGTAGGTGATTAGCTTCAACAAAGGTGTTTCGGAGCTTTCACATGGTGATTCAAGAGCTCGAGCGTCAAGTTCATATCTAGCACTCGGTTGGAATCAAGCTCGGGGAATCGCGTTTGGATCGAGTCAGCTTGGAGACGGCGTTCTACAAGAAAGCTTTAGTTTGTTTAGTTAAGATTTAGTTTAGATCCATTGTAAAGATTAGATAGTGTGATATGCTCAAGTTCACAACACACACACGTTTCATGTTTTGGTTTTGATTTTCGGTTTAACCGATCTTGCTTTTATGAATAGATAGAATCAAAATAAGTTTACATGATTTAATGTGTATTAGATTTGATCTATATACATATATGCTTCATTTATTTAAAAAACTTATTTTGATACACTATTCATGTGTTTGGAGTTTTGTATTTAGACAAAACTTAGTTTTGAATTTAATGTCAAAAACATAGATATAATACCTTTCATATATATTGGATTCTATCCACATATAATAAGCTTTAAAGTTGTTTAAATATCATGTTTTTATATTTACAAGAGTTTTGAAAAAATCGGATTTCTATTTCAAAAATTCTATTTTTGGAAAATACAGAATTTGGTTTAAGGTAAAATTTTCAAGTTACAAAAATGGTTCAAATTGTTTGTAACATGATTTGATTTTTACTCAAACATGTTTGTATTTTAAAGATATAACATGAACTGTGAAATTTATGTGATTTCATAGGATTTATTTGAAGATAAAAACCCATGTTTTTAAGTCCCATAATATCTGGCTGGCAGGCTGCCGGTCGACAATAGCAGTAAACGGTCGACCGGGCCTGTCGACCGACGTGAACAGAACGTGCACGCAGCCAGGCTGGGGAGACCAGTCTGCCGGGTCGGTCGACCGCCAGAGAGCTCTGCTTTCTGAAAAAGCCTTCGGTCGACCGGGTCGGTCGACCGGGCAGAGAGTATGCTCTCTGTTTCCAGGTCGATCGACCGGTCAGAGAGCAGTTGCTCTCTGGATCTGGCACGGTCGACCGGAGGGCTCAACGGTCAAATTTTTGACCGTTGGCCAGTCGACCGTTCGATCGACCGGAAGGGCAAACTGGCCCTTTTCAGCTGCCAACGGGCAGATTTTCAAATGGGTTATAAAACCCCATTTGAAGTTGGTTTTCAACAAGATTTTCAAGAGCAAAATTTATCTCATTCTCAAGTGTTTTAACACTAGTTTTCAAAAGAGTTTTTAAGCCTAAAGATTTCATCTTTATTTTCTTTTAAAAGGGTTGAAAAATTTAAAGAAAAAGAAAGTCTTTGGGATTATTTTTTATCTTCATTTTTATATCAATTCTAGAAGTTTTCTCAAGAGTTTTTCTTTATGTTTTTGATTTTCAAACTCTTTATTTCTCACACTTGAGGTTATCATTCTATCCTATCTATAGGATCTTGGTTTTAGTGAGAAAAGTGATTTGTGGTTGTTAGATCACCAAGTTGTAAACCTTCCATTGATTGTGACATCCCTCTAGTGAGAGGTGATTAAGTTGAATCCCTCAAGTATGAGGTGATAGTGGAAGTGGTATTTGGCTTTCTCTAGTGAGAGATGGAGATTGTGTTGGAATCCCTCAAGTGTGAGGTGATTATTGTTTGTGTGGCTAAGTGCCTATCCCTCTAAGTGTAGAGGTGATTTATTTTGTGCCTTGTCTCTAAGAGTAGAGGTTGTAATTGTTGAAGAGAGGAGTTGTGTACTCCCGATTGTATTTGCCAGAAATCCTCAGTGGAGGTTCCCTATGTGGGAAGTCCTGTGTGGACGAGTTAGTGGAAATCCTTTTGTGTGAAGGCGGGGACGTAGAGCTCTGTGCTCGAACCTCGAAACCTATCTTGGTGTTTGTGTTTAATCCACTTTCTCTCTCTTACATTGTGCATTGATTCATATTGTCATATCATATACATGCTTGGTTTGTTTATGTGCCTCACTTGTGTTTAACCAAGAGAGCTTCATATAGCACCTCAACTCTTATTCAGAGGAATTCAGAGGAGTTAGTCAGAGCCCTTCACCGAGAATTCGGTTACACTCTTTGGTTACACTAAGTATGTTGCATTATGTTTTTAATTTTTACATTATTGTTCATAAATTAGCCGTACACCTATTCACCCCCCTCTAGGTGTACTTTCAGATTTCATCTGTGGAAAGGGACTCCTTAAGGAGATGAAACAGTCAGACGAGCCCGACTTGATGATCAGAGGTGTAATGTTAACATGATCATATATAGTACTTCTTTGATTAGAGGTATAGTGTTAACGTGATCATGAATAGCACTTGTCATTGATTAGCATCAGGAGCATGTCACCGTTTAGATTCGCTAGGCGATAAGCTCCACTCGAATAGACTGCCTCTACTACAAAAGGTTATCCCCATCTGGTTGGTGGAATGACATATTCCAACCCCCTACGCATTTCCCGACGTCGTTGGTTGTTGTATCTCGTCGGGATCTAGTTGTACTGTCACAAGTTATTTGCCAGACTTAGTGCCTGTCGGCTATAAAATACGGTTGAGACAGTTGTCTCCTCTTCAGAGTTGCTGAGAGGAGTTATTGATGCAGTGTCATCTGCTGCGAGAGACATTACAAGACTTGTCTTTATCTTTGGACTGGCCCATTGCTTTAGCCGTTGATGGGATAAGATCCATGGCTTTTAGAAATAGAGTTGACTACGTCCAAACTCCCTTTAAGGATAGGAGTTTGGCAGTGACCTTTTTATGTTCCGACTTCAGAGTTAAAACACCTGCTTCAATCAGTACTTAGATTTTGTCTTTGAGGATATTGCACTTGCAAGTAAGATGATGAACCATCCTATCAAAAAGACAATAGTTGAGATCATTTGTTTGTCCCACTTCGTCTGGGCGTCTAGCCTCTGGCAACTTGAGCTTATTGTTTTGTTGAGCAAGTGAAAAAGTGTCACTACATGCTCATCTTTGAAGGAGTATTATCTTTGATACTCTGAAGTTCTGTTAGAATTACCATTCTTTGATCGAGTTCCCCATATACTTCCAATGCTGATGTATCAGAAGATTCAGTCGTGTCATAGCTTTTGCTGTTGATTCCCCACCTACTTTTAGGGGTCTCAAACTTTTTAGCTTTTTTTCAGCTATCTCGGCTTATTTAATAAGCTCCTTCTAAGTGTGGGCTTTGACAGCGCCCATGCGAACTTTCAATTTATCAAGAAAGTTATGCCTACATGTCTGAAGCAACATAGATAAAGGCATATCTGCAGGGCACATGAGAGAAAGGTTGCAGAATCTCTCTATGTAATTCCGTACAGATTCTCCTCCTTTCTGGACTACCGAAAGGAGTGTGTCCATGGTCACCTTGATAACATCCTCGTAAATCAGGAGAGGAATTGGGTTTCCATGTCGAGCCAGGAATTGATGGAGTTCACGGAAAACTCTTGAATCAATCAAAGGCTACCCTTTTAGGGTACCAATGAATAGTCTGGTCATGATAGCATCATTACCTACTATATTACCGGTTTGCAATCAGAAGTAGTAAATGTGCTGATTTGGCGAGCTCTTGCCATTATATAAGGGCAACGTTGGTGGCTTGAACTTTGGCGTATATGGGACCGCATCCCATTCCAAGGGGTAAGGACGGACTGTCCCTACTTTTTTCAGTTCATTCCTTTGGCTCAGGGATGTGATCTGAGCTTTGATGCCTTTGATCACTTTGGCATCAATTGAAGAGCCCTCCTTTGAATGATCGGTTTTGGGAGGTTCATTGTTGTTGTTCTCCTTATTTTCATGATTACTACGGTTGCGTTATCATTGTTCCGGTTTGTTAGGAACTGAACCAATAGTTGTTGGATGTTGTCCAAGGCTTCTTGATAGGCCTTGAAAGTCTACTGCTATGCCTCCATGCGATGATAAAGATCATCATCATTATTATTATCAGTCATGTTGGCTGATACGAACCTTGCCTACACAGAGCTGATGGTGGCCGAGGAAGCGTAGCCACTGGCTTCTTCTTCATTATCAGACCATTGGAATTGGCGTCTCAATAGTTCTGGCAACATAGCTTCTGAGGAAGAAGGTTGTCCATAATTATAGAGTACCGTACCTTGGATGACACCGTTTTGTTTGACCAGAATCTTACCTAAGTCGGGGCTATAGTCGGGCCCTGGAGAACTGAATGAGGGAGTGTGACCCCTCCGGTCTCCTTCTTTGAGATCGTAGTAGATCTCTTCCTTTACTTATCTTGTTGACAGAGGCAGCTGCTAGGTGAGGCACTTTCACTGTCTTCTTCTTTCGAGACTTGAGTTTTTCAAAAGTTTGAAATGACAGCTGGTTGAACGCCGATTGCTGGCTTGGATGAGAGGTTGTGGGGATTGGTACCAAATAATAGTGGACGGAATGTACCGTCACAGGTTGACACCTCGCTTGTTCGCATTGGGATGACAAAACGTGAATTAGGAGTTTTCACTTGTTACTCAGATAATCCCACAAGACTGTGTAATCTGGATCCAACTGATCCAACACAGAGATTCGGGAAAACTAAATGTTAGTCCGCTTGGGTGAGAAGCCATGAGCTTAGCCCTCAAAGCTTTCTTTTTTGTGATAGGCGAAGCTAGGGTAGTTTCGCCTGAAAGAGTAACTTTGAAAGCGAGCTTAGCTCTGTTGCGCAGAGTTCTTTCTGTGAGCGAGGCTGAAATAGCCTCGCTGTTAGCACTCAATGATGCTTCATTTTTAATCTCAAGGTTAAAATCCTTAGCACTTAATGCTTTAGTTCTAGCCTCGCGGTTAAGAAATTTTTTAGCACTTAGTGCTGCTTGTAACGGTCCCAGATTTCTAATGATCTCAATTTTATAAACAACTCTATTGATTAACAGATTATCATACTCATTCTAATATCCCTGAAAATTTTAGCAACACCTCCTTCCTAAATACTGAATGTCCAAATATACATTTCATATCACAATAATTTCAGCCAACACCAGCCTATTTATCTTAAATCCAAGCATATAAAACCAACCCAACAATCGCCTACGCAATCATAAATATAATTCGGCTCACACGACCTCTTATATGAAAACTCAATAATTAAGTACTCGAGAGCACCCCTCTCGGCATCCACATAATAATGTCAAACCATCTTTAACTCCAACTCATTATAATTATAACTAAACTCATATCTCTATACAATACATGGATTCAGACACCTATCTATTCAATACTAACACTTGTTATAAGTACACATCAAATAGGATAATGAACATATACAACAAGAACTAAATTACAATCACACAAAGTATAACTCTAAAACTTCTCTGTGTAATAGGATTTCCAACAAGGCGCTTGAAAGCTTACATTGAGTTTTCGCCTCACCGTGCCCTGAAAATATAATAATCTATGGGGGGTGAGCTCAACAGCTCAGTGAGAAGAGTAGGAATAAATTAGAAAATGATAATATATCAATGAGAAGTATGAATATTCAAGTAATAAGAGAAATCTGAAACAGTAAGAAGACAAACAAATCAGAGGCATCCCATGGTTTAATAATCAAGACCCCGGTCTCTAAATTTTCTGGGGACGATCAGACTCTTTTGATCGTACTTCCCAATTCCTTTCTTGGATTTTTATCTTTCCGTGTGATAAGGTTTATGAGTTACATAAAAACAAAATTTTGCTTAGTTATTTAAACTCGTCTTATGTGTACATAGTGTGTGTTACTCGCGTGTCTTATATTCCATGCTATAATATACCAACCACTATAGTTATGCCATAAACCTAATTTATATATTCAGGTAACACATACATCACAAGCCATACTTGTATAATATATAATCATATCATTCTTCTCATAATATAATATCGCATCACACTTCAAGTAATGCATGGATTAACCTGTACACTTTCACACAATTTACAGTATTTCATTTCAATCAGCTAAATCTGTATTCTGATGTTTTCATTATCATATACGATCCAACATACCCCTAGTGTCACACAGATATATGTATCACACAACCATTCATTCTCAATCATTTATAAAGATGCAAATATATGTATATCATAGCACCGTCTTCGCACTCCGCCCGTGCAATACGGGTCCCTTCCTCCCAATATGATATATAGCACCGTCTTCACACTCCGCCCGTGCAATACGGGTCCCTTCCTCCGGATATATGTATATAGCACTGTCTTCGCACTCCGCCCGTACAATACGGGTCCCTTCCTCCGGATATATGAACGCATATAATGCAATAACACCGTCTTCCCCCTCCTACCGGCTCCCGCCCGGCCCCTTCCTCCAATGAGAAAGAAAGTGAAAGACATGCTTATATTTACATGCGATAACAACTAGTATAGTAACAATATGAATATCAATTAAACACTATGGTTTGCTTTGTAACTCATCAGTTCTATTACTGAAGCACTTCATGTGCTTCACTGCATGTGTATACATACACTCAGATAACAATCACTTCATCATATTACAACAATCTGACAATTTATTATTGTTCGATTCTCAGCTTATCACTTCTATCACTGGGGAATGTATGTAATTCACTGTATATATGTATGCAAACATAAGTTACATTTCACCTTCCTGTCTTAGTAATTCTATTATCAATAATATTTACATGGTTTACTGGTTATACAATCACACATGAGTTGTAAGGTAACAGTAAAGTGACCTACGTATCTCATTTATGTAAATTGAGTTCTCAATCATATTATCAACAACTGCATATCCAGATAGAGGTGTATGTGTATGAGCATGTATAACTGTATATCTCATGTTACACTTAATCACATTCATATTTCAGTATCATTCATATGTAACAATCAATTTACACACAAAATATTATCAATGTCAATCGTTCAGTAATTCGTCTAACCATTGATTACACTTTTAATACATAAAATCCTAATTCGTACGAGTAAGTCTTGCATTTAGCTATACTCCACCCTTCATACATCTTATTGTTTAACTGATAGAGTTGATTAGCCCACCAATCTGGTTTTTGACTTACTCTAATTGTTCACTATAGATGATTGCTCAATAGTTATACTCTAATAACATTCACATTTCTTTTATTAAATTTTTACAAGCATTCACAAGGTATAATACTTAATGATTTAAGTTCAGTATGCAAGTGTAAATGATCATCAAATTTCATATCGATTTTGAGTTTATCAAGAGTTTATTGGTTCTTTCGTTCTCCTTTCAGGTGATTAAGTGTTATCATCACCAACCCACATATTGGGTTCGAGTAATTATGTATTGGTTGTTATTTGTGGCAGTCATCCATATACAATCCCATTAGTCATTCTAGTTTCATATGACTTGGTTACATTAAGAGCTTCAGGCTTATTCACTTGACCATAGCCACATCCAGTTAGTACATTGAGAAGTTTAACTTTTTACTTGTACACTAGTATGGTTTTCACTGATTGTGCCACCATATCTACTTCTTATTCTTGCACTAACTAACTGACCCCTTTTTTACATGTAAAATTGAGAAGGGCTTAGATGTCCACAGTTAGAGTACGAGGGTATTAATTAAGTTAGCATATACAAGGTTAACTCATACGCATCTTGCTACCGGATGTAGTCTCGCCTTATCTTCCTTAATTCCTAATGGTTGTATTCATAGTCGTAATTGAATACTTGACTTCTAAACCCAAAATTTGTATCTTACGGCCTTCAATCGTTCATCATGCTAACTTGATTATTCATATAAAGGAACCATTATAAAATCTTTCCCTCCTACTTGTGAAAAATCATATCCTTACTTTGTGATACGGATAATTCAGTCTAATGCAATATACGGAAACAAGGTGGACTATATTAGAAAAACTTCACCAATTTGTAGTGCAATTATTTTTGATAAGACTAAGGGCGTGTTTGTTTCGCCGCAAAATGGCGCAAAACGCAAGTCGTGAAACTTCTTTTCCATTTTCCGTTGTTTGTTTCGCTGAAAAACAAGTTGCAAAATGTCTCTTCTTTTCCCACTTGCAGTTGCTACAGTTAAATTTGTGGTCATGTAAATCTCATTTTTACACTCATATTTTCCCACTTGCAGTTGCTACAGTTAATTTTGTGGTCATGTAACTCTCACTTGTAGTATGATTGGTATTCAATCTGCATATTTTACCACATTATTCCCATGCATATTACAAATAAAATATGATTTTTACTCATATTCTCTCTATTTTTGCAGGTCCACATCTGAAATAAGAAAAAGCCCAAAATCTCTTTAATTAGCAATAATTAAAAGAGATTAATTCAAAGCCCAAAAGAGAGCCCAAGTTTGAGCACAGGATCTGGAGAATTCTACGCGCCAACTCACTCTTCCAGAAGATCCACATGGATAACAAACTGTAACAAACTCGCAACAGAAAATCTGGCCTCAACGGCCTTGATCTTGCCGCAATTTCTGGGAGTTTGCCGCCAATTTGCGGCAGTTACAGGGTTGTTGGAGCCCGGATTTCTCTCCAACAATCAGGGCTCTAGATCCTTCTCTCTGAGGCTATAAATATAGGACCAGGGCTTGCGAAGTGGAAGGTGGAAGAGAGATTAGAGATTAGAGATTAGAGATTAGATGCTTGTATTTTTGTAGGATTTTTCTCTAGGATTTTTGTAGTGCTCTAAATCTTCTTCCTCCCTAGAAATTCTGCAAAAGAGAGTTGTAAGAGAGAGAAAGCTTGTGTAGATCAAGGTGTGACAACTTGTGAAGCAAGGATTCATCCATTCTCTTCTCTCTACTTGAGCATTTTCTAGTATTACTTGCTTTCTTTAATTCTAACTTTACTTTACTTGCACTTTAATTCATGCTTTGCTTTTCTTTTCTTATGGCTAGTAGCTAACTTTTCTAACATGAACTAGCTAACCACTAATCTTGCTAACTACTAACTCATGGGTGATTGCTATCTTTAATCTTACAAGTTGTATGGTCTTCTCTTCTCCGATGGGTTACTTTCATTGCTTGGCAAGTTCTTGTTGTAATTCCATATGATTCATGTGTGCCTCATTTAGAGCCTTGTCTTTAGAACAAGTGCCTTGATGGAACATGGAGATGGATCACCAAACATATGCTATTTGTTGTACAACTTCTTTACTTCAATTAATGAATGTTGTATCTTCTTCCTTAGCATCCATTGAGTGTCGCTCTTTTGATTCCATTATTGAAAGTCTATCTTGTAGGCCAATGACATCTATGCGTCTACAAGACAAGTCCAAGAGTGATCACCCGTCATTCAAGTGGGAAAGTAATTAGACCAACACGCAAGACAAATCTTTGCCGATGAATCAACATGAGGCACGCATTCACCATCACGGAGTTTAGTAAGTTTTTAGCAAGGTAGTAAGGTTAGCTAGTCATGGTTTTCTCCATCTTCAAATCTTTTACAAGTTTTCTTTTCTTTTTAGTGTTAATCCAAAAGCCAATCTTGTTTTGATTTCTTTTCATTTTCCATCATGAACAAATCCACCAATTCTTTTACTTCTTTGTCCAATTCATTTTTATTCTTTTAAGACAAAGAAGAATCTTCGTTTTCTTTCTTCACTACGAACCGTAACGCTTCCATCGCAAGCTCTCCCTGAGAATCGACTCGGTATAGCCCATGCTATAACGGAGATAGGAAAGGGTACATTAATCATTTGGAATACATTTGTGGAGTGATCAAAGCACTTGAGGTTGAATCTAAACCTTATCTCCTTTTATTGAATATATATTGTGTGCAATTATACTCCACAATACAACACCTTTCCCGTCTTAAACATAGTACACTTACAGTTACTTGATAATCAATATATAATTTAATATTATTAAATATTTAATATTTTAAATAGTGTTCAATTTCTTATTTAATTATTTAATTATTTTATATTTTTAATCTTTAATTTCTTTTATTGTTTTTAATATTGTTTTAATATTTAATATTTTACTATTTTAATTTAATATTTTTATTTAATATTTTATTTAATACTTTATTATTTTATTAATACTTATTCCATTTTTTATTATTTTATTTAGAGTTAATATTTTATTAATATAACAATATTATACTTTAATATAAAATACTATATATTTAATTATTTATTTTTTAATATAAAAAATTACTTTATTATATCATAATATATTTTATTATTATATTAATATTTTATTATGTTAATATTGTAATAATAATTCAGTATAATAATACTATAATAATAATTTATTATTAAATTATAATTATATTTTACTTTGTTAATTTTATATTTCTATAATATTACAATAATATTATAATAAAATTTATATTATAATAATTTTCAAGTATTTTTAATATTATAATATTATAACTATATTTTATTATTGTTGTAAGATTTTTTAATATTTATATTTTATTAGTATTCTTAAAATTTTATTAATGTTCTTTAGATTTTCTTAAAATTTTATATTATTTATTTAGTTAATATTTTAGTAATATTTTACTATTTATACTAATATTTTATTAATATTATTGTTATAAATAAAATATTAAGATTATTAATTTTTTATCTCAAATTTATTAATACAATTTAATTTGCAATAGTAGATTTAATTTAATAGTATTTATAATATTTAAATCACTGCTACAGTTAATTTTGTGGTCAACTTTTTCACTTATACTTTTATATTACCAACCAAACACCGTAAAACACAATATACTTTGCCATTTACACTTTCACTTTATCAACCAAACACCGTAAAACACAATATACTTTTCCATTTACACTTCACTTTATCAACCAAACGCCGTAAAACACAATATATTTTCTCTGCTACAGTTCACTTTTTCCATTCTTATTTTACGACTTACGACTTGCGACGTTTTGCAACGAAACAAACAGGCCCTAAATGACGACAATTTAGAAGAGAGATAGCCGCAACTTATCAGAATTTAGTAATTACGCGCAAAGATCCTTTAGGATAATAAACATGGGTTACTCGTCCACAACCTGATCTAATAGTTTTTGACAAATTTCTCAACTACTCTATGTACAATTCAAGCCCTTCCTACTCATTGAATAGCCATTGAATCATAGCACTATAAAATTTTTTCTACGATCAGATTTTCATTTTTCAAGCTTCATATATCATACTCACATTTTAATGTACACTATTTATGACTTTAAGTATACAATGTCAATTTAGGAGGAAAAATAGTGATGTATAAAAGTCACATGAGTATATCGCTTCCTAGCACATATGATGCATACAACACTGCTGTAATATAGTCCAAATGCCTAGAAGGAGTTCAAGTACAGGTGATCAAGAGAATTGGAGGATGATGTGAATTTACAGAATGATTTGGCGTACCCAAATAATTACCTTATCAAATAGGTGTCAAAGCAAGTAAAAAGAAATTAGACTATACTTGAGGTATGTATTAAACCCACTCTTAATGTATTCGTGATTGCTCTTGTTACTTAATAGAATTCTCTAGAAATTTGGTAGCTTAGAAAAAGTTAGAAAAGGTTATTAAATAAACAATAAATAGTCAAAACGAGCAATGAGAGAGTTCCGACCTAGTATCTCTTCCTTTCAGGGCTAAGATATCCTTTAAAGCTTCCATGACTTATATTTTGTAAATTGCAACTTTCGGATATAACTTAATTAAATCTTTCATTCTAAGATCATGAGATTTTTTTCTTAGAGCATCAATCAAGGCATTATAGGTGTAGATGTTCAGGGTACCATCTCATCTTCTTTGTATGTAAAATTTAATGAAAGGAGAGCTTAGGTTTAATTTAGAGAGTTTTGTGTTCTCAAAATTCTCTTTTAGATATCCTGGGATAAACTTTAACTTGTACATAAATGAATTTGAAGTCAAGTCCTACACTTGAAGGTTTTGTGGGGCCTTTTTCTATAACAATAAGAATCAATCTTTTTCAACTACCCCGATGAATTTCGAGATTTTCATGAAAACATCCACCCCATTATCTCTTCTATTGTCATAACAACAATAGTGATTTTTACTTTTTTTAACCAATTTTTGTAGATTGAGCTCATACCCTACGTTATGTTGTTCATATGATTTGTAGTCAATTGTACATAAGAGACCATGATAGCAAGTGGTTTATACCATACTAGAGTTTTACATGAAGAAATCTCTAAGTAAACCACTAACATACCCATCTATCGATTTCTATTATGTAATCCAAGAATCAAGACGGGATTTTTATCATCCATTCAATATAAGCCTACAAAAGAAAATTTAACCCATGAAACATCAAGGTGGGAAAGAACTTGTGTTAAATAGATGAAAACCCATTCATTTATTCAAGAAACCAACACCAATAAATTCAGAGCTAAGCATGCTTGAGGTATAAATCATGAAATCTTAACTCAAGATAAGTATGTGTTGAAATTGAAATTTTAGAAAGTGACTTTAGGTCTAAAGGGAAGAGATCTCCCTCACCTATAGATCCATAAGAAGATCCGTTACTCGCCACCGCCTTGAGTGCCGCCGGTGTTGCCGTGGCTCTGGCTGCGCCTAGCCGTGGCCCTGGTCCGCCCACGACCACCCGACCGTGGTCCGCCCTGCGAGAGAGAGAAAGTGAGAAAGAGAGAGAGAGAAGAGAAGGGAGAAGGGAGAAGAGAGGAAGAGGAGAGGGAATTTGAGAGAGATGGATTTAGGGTTTGATATTAGGGATGATGAAGATGAGAAGAGAGATGGAAAAATATTCATCTCTTAATTAGTACAAACCCCCTATCACAATACATAATATCAAAACAATTTTATCTCTCCTTTTTCTTCTCATGCCACATGTAATCACATAGTTCAAGGTAAATCCCAACCCTTCATCATCCCCTCTCATGCACACCAACTCCCTCCACTAATTCTCTTTCTATATTAAATTCTTACATTTACAATTATGATGATATTTTGTATATAACTTATATATATATATACACATATATCCATTTACATATACAAGTCCATACACTTATACACACTTATTCATATTTGCCCAATTTTCAATCCACTAAAATTCTTTCCCACATAAATGTGAAAATATTCATTATACAAAATACTTAATTTCATCCTCACCCCTACTAAAATTGTATACTCCCTTAAACCAAGAGCTAAAATTTTAAATAAATCATGTTAATCAAATATTAAGATATTAATGATCGGGGTGTTACACTGCTAGCGGGAGCGACGCTGAATCAGCAATGCTTTTAGCACAAAGAAGTGCTTTGGCCTTAGCCTCGCATGATAGACGAGGCTGAACTTTGCAAAGAGTTGAATTAGCTTCACATAATGAAGCTATCTGAGCACTTAGTGCTTTGATTTTGTCGCTAGCGGTGAGCGTAGCACTGCCCAATAGTGCTGATAATGTAAGGGGCGCTGCAATTGCCTTACTGTTAGCACAAAGTGCTTTAACTTTAGTCTCACGTGACAGGCGGGGCTTAGCTCTGTGAAGAGCTAAAATAGTTTTACAGTCAAAGACTATTTTAGCTTCGCAAGAAACTGAATCAAGAGATCTATCTCTACTCACATGAGATTACAGATTTTTCAATTCATATAGCCTTAGCAGAGGCTGTTTTAGGTTCACGAGGAACCTTTATAGCTCGCGCGCAGTGTTAATATGCTGGTGCGGGGCTATGTTAGTCTCTGCTGAGACTGTGCTAGACTTGCGTAAAGTCTGTTTCGCTTCGCCTGAGATTGTAATAGGATTGCAGAGAGCCTTATTTGTCTCAATAGAGACTTACTTCCAAGAGTTAGTCAGAGGGCTCTTACAAGCTGACCTCCCTGTGCTTACGCACATGTATGGGGCTTGTGCTACCCTCAGAGAGAAGTTGTTCAAACCTCTCTTGGTCAAAGTGAATGACCAGCATCTCAGCAATAGACCTGAAGGTCTAGTTGTATTGCGACACTTAATTCTCAGCAGTGGAGAATACAATCCCCAGCGGAGTCGCCTCTTGTTTTTCATTGAAAATTACTCAGGAAAAACTTATTAAAAGAATTTAGGAGTGAAATTACAAGTAATTAAAAGAAAAATTACAAGTAGATTTTCTCTGAAATTTTTGGGAAAGTGTGCCGGTGGGAGTCTAATCAGCGCGCGATCACTTTGTCCCGTTGACGATGCAAGCGATCGATCTTCGAATGCTACTGCCTGAAAATTCTTTCTCGCCTGGTTCTGAAGATTCCTTGAAAGGGAGGAAGATCTTAGAGTATTAGCACCCTGAATTGATCCTTGTGGGATTAGAAAAGTGATTCTTTAAATTCTTAGAAGTGAGAGAGTAGATCTCTTTTTGGCTTAAGCTTTGAAACCACCAAAAAAGCTTTTGCTCTTCAAAAAGCTTATTGAACTTGAATTTCTTCAAGCCTATGAGCGTAGCCTACTAGTGGGCTATTTATAAGCTCAATAGGGAGTTATGATTCCCTTGATTGTCTCCCTTAATGAGAGATCATGAGTGTAACTACCTATTAACTACCCCCACTAAGAAATAGGGAGTTATGACTCCCTTGATTGTCTCCTCTTAATGAGGGATCATGGGTGTAATTACCCATTAACTCTTCCTATTAACTTAGTGGGGTGGTTACTTTCCTCATGCGAAGCTAGCATCTTCAGGCGAAACTATTCAGAAAGCTTCCCGCGAAGCTGTAAGTTAGCTCTGTGTGGAGCTATGAAGAGTTTTTATGCGAAGCTATCAAGAAAGCTTCCGGCGAAACTAGAATTAGCTTCCGAAAAAAATAGAATTAGCTTCCGGCGAAGTTATAAGTTTGCTCTCTGTGGAGCTATGAAGAGCTTCATTCGAAACTATGAAGAAAGCTTTCGGTGAAACTAGAATTAGCTTCCGGCGAAGATAGAATTAGCTTCAGGCGAAACTGTAAGTTAGCTCTCTGTGGAGCTATGAAGAGCTTCATGCGAAGCTATCAAGAAAACTTCCAGTAAAGTTAGAATTATCTTCAGGCGAAGCTGTAAGTTTACTCTCTGTGGAGCTATGAAGAGCTTCATGCGAAACTATTAAGAAAGCTTCCGGCAAAGTTAGAATTAGTTTCCGGCGAAGTTAGAATTTGCTTCAGGCAAAACTGTAGGTTAGCTCTCTGTGGAGTTATGAAGAGCTTCATGCGAAGCTATTAAGAAAGCTTTCAGCGAAGTTAGAATTAGTTTCCGGCGAAGTTAGAATTAGCTTCAGACAAAACTGTAAGTTAGCTATCTAGAGCTATGAAAAGCTTCTCACAAAGCTATCAAGAAAGCTTCCAGCGAAGTTATAATTAGATTCAGGCGAAGTTGTAAGTTAGCTCTCTATGGGGAGCTTTAAGGCGAAGGTAGACAAACTTAGCCTCTCAGGCGAGGCTATCCCCTTGTACTAATGGAGGCTAAATATTGAGCTAACTTAACATCTTAGGCCTGTTTAGGTCTCTGTTGGCCCAAGGTTACAATCACCCATGATTAGTGTATTTTGATGATTACAAAACATATTAGTTATTTGTACTAATAACAATTGTTGTTTAAGTGTGTTTCAGAGTTCTATTCATTCTAGAAGTCTTCTCTCACAAATACAAGGATTTGGACTCAAGTCAACTCCAATTGGGCTCAAGGAACAAGTGTTGAAGATCATATGAAGAAGCCTATTGAAGATCTTGAAGTCTTAGAATCATTGTAAGAAATAGAATGTTAAAGTTTGAGTATATGAAATTTGGCTCTAGGATTTGCACACACATTTGTTTCATATATTTCCTATGTTTTGAAAATGGAAAAATGGTTATTTCTAAGTTTTATGCCTTAGTTTATATATACGTGTACCAAAAGCTTTAATCTTGAAAATCTTGTTTAAAACATGTGTATAAACTATTTTCTGCATAATACTTAGCTATATGTATTTTTAAAATATTTTTCAAAATTTTTCTAACTCAAAACAGCCCAGTTTTTTCTGTTTCAGGCAACTTCGGTCGACAGGCCCGGTCGACCGGAGATGTGTCTGGACATGCACTATTTGTGCATGTCTGTCGGTCGACCGGACCGGTCGACCGACGGAGAGCAAATTGCTCTCAGGTTGTTTCGGTCGACCGGACCGGTCGACCGGAAGAAGGAAACTGTGTTTCCTCTTTTGGGACGGTCGACCGGACCGGTGGACCGGGCGCCAACGGCTCTTTGCAGCTGTGCTGGCGGTCGACCGGACCGGTCGACCGCCAGGCCTGCAACAAGCCTAACGGCTCTTTCCTCTTTGGGCAGTTCTGAAAAACTGTTTTTATTTTCAGCTTTAACAGATTTTTGGAGAGTTGTTGGGGAGCTTTTTCAGAGAAAATAAGACAAAAAGAAATTGTTTTTAACTTATTTTCTAACCCTATAAATAGAGGAGAAGTCTCTCTTGCATTTCACTTAGAAAAATCCTCAAGTTTGCATTGTTTTCAAAAGAGAAAAGAAAAGAGTTTAAAGCTTTCATTCCAATTCTTTTTGAGCTAGTTTTTCAGTTGTGTTTGATTGCTAATATCACTCTACAACTGAAGTTTTTCTCACCACACTTCATAGAGCCAAAAATTCAATACTCATTCTATAGTGAAGTTGTAATTGAAGTGAGAGTGTTTGTAAAAGAGTTTGAGAAAGAGTGTAGTGATCTTGTTGTGATCACTTGGTTCTTGTAATCCTTTCCTTGTGGAGCAACCTCTTCGGTAGAGGTCTTTTGTACTCGGTGGAGCTCGGTGCTCGGTCTTCGGTAGACCAAATTGTAAAGGCATCCTCGGTGGATAGTGGAAACCCTTCACGGAGGTGAAGGCAGGGACTAGAGCAAGTGTGCTCGAACCTCGAACAAATCATCTTGTTTGCGATTGCCTTTGCGTTATTCTTGCTTACAATTTCTCTTGCTTTATATTGTCTTGAATTATTTGCTTGAGAACTAACCCTTTACTTGTGCAATCTTGTCTAGTTCACTTTACTTGCTATATTGCTTGTGTGTATTTCATCATAGCATTTCATCATTTACTTGTTCGATCATATCTCATACAACACGGTTGCATTGCGCACCTCTAACCCATATCTAGGGAATTGGGAGGAAGGAGTTCAGAACCTCGCAAGGGGTATTCGGCTCTTAGTCGTGTTTTGAGAGATCGTTGCATCATTCATTTAATTAAAGTTTAAAAAGATCATTAGATTAGCATTCACACCTATTCACCCCCTCTAGGTGTTTTTCAATTGGTATCAGAGCTTGGACTCTAGGATTTGGTTTAACCACCTTAGAGAAGATCCTAATTTGCTAATCATTTCATTCATTTCATTTAGTAAAAATGGCCGATGGAATTAAGACCCCTCCTAAGTTTGATGGACTTAACTTTCCCATATGGAAAGTTAAGATGACCGTGTTTTTGCAATCTCTAGGTAGCCGAGTTGCAAAAGCCGTGACTAAGTCCTTTAGTGTACCCCCCGGTGACGAATCCACTTGGTCCGAAATAGAGACTAAGGAATTCGATGCCAATGCCAAAGCTCACTATGCACTTCTTCAAGCCCTAAATGATGATGACATAGCTAGGGTTATACATTGCAAATCCGCATATGAGATTTGGTCACACTTGATAGTCACTCATGAGGGAACCTCACAAGTAAAGAAGGCTAAGATTGACCTTCTTCGGTCCCAATATGAAACATTTAGCATGCAAGAAAATGAAACCATAGATGATGGTTACAAGATTTACCAAGATTACTAATGGACTCTCTTCTTTAGGTGAAGATATCAACAATGATCAAAGAGTAAGGAAGATCATCCGGGCTCTTCCTCCTTCATGGGAAGTTAAAGCAACAACCTTGAAGGAACTCAACGACAATGAAGAGATGGAGCTTATAGGTCTCATTGGGAACCTTAAAACCCATGAGATGGAAAGGAAAGCAAGGGAGGACATGGCTCCTACAAGAAGAAGACTATTGCCTTCAAGTGTCAATCATCACACTCCGACGAAGATGATGAAGAAGAAGATGACGAAGAGCTCTCACTTCTAGTCAAAAATGTTCGGAGGATGTACAACAAGGCGAAGTTCCAAGGTAGAAGGAGATGGCAAGGAGGCAAAGAAGAAAGAAAGATCATATGCTTCAATTGCCAAAGACCGGGACACATTGTGGCGGAGTGTCCGAAAAAAGCAAAGCCTTCCACTTCAAAGAAGCCTTACAAGAAGAAGGCTATGAAGGCAACTTGGGATTCGGAGACCGAATCCGAGGAAGAAATAGACACCGCCAACATGTGCTTCATGGCTAATGAAGGCACAAGCAAGGTAACCTCTTCCCTTCTCATGATAATGAACTTTCTATGGATGTGTTAGAAGAGGCTTTTGTTGAGTTGTCACAAAACTATGATTTCTTAAAGAAAAAGTATATTAAAATGAAAAAGGATAATGAATCTTTAAGTCTTCAAGTTTTTACTCTTACAAAGGAAAAAGATGATTTGGTTTCCACTTTGGCCACTACCAAAAATGATTTGAAAAATATAAGATTTCGTGCAAAGGTAAGGCCCCACTAATTGATTCAAATAAAGTTTCTATGCTTAAGGAAAGATTAGACTCATTAAGTGTTGTTTTGAAAGATTGTGAATTTAACAAAAAGAAAATTGAGGCTATGTTTCCTAAGAAACAAGCCCCAAAGAAAAATGCTCATGCTCATGTTCATGTTCATGCTACACAACCTAAACAACATGGCAAAACCCCAAAACATGCTCACACTACACATACACATCATGCATTCATGTATGGTAGAGTGTTCTCATGTTCATATTGTGGACGGAAAGGGCACTTAGCCAATTTTGCTATGATAGATTAAATGTATCACGTCACAATGTTTGGGTTCGAGGCACTAACTTTAAAGGACCCAAGAAAGTTTGGGTACCAAAATCAACAATTATGTTAAATGATGTAGGTACTTTCCAAATCCCAACGACGTAGAGGATTATGGTATCTTGATAGCGGTTGCTCAAGGCACATGACTTGGGACATCAACAACTTTGCAACCCTATCAAGATATCATGAAGGTGGCACCGTCACCTTCGGAGATGACGCCAGGGTAAAATCATCGGTATTGGTAATGTAAAACTTGGCACCTCTCCTTTAATTGAAAATGTAGTTTTAGTTGATGGCCTCAAACATAATCTCTTGAGTGTTAGTCAACTTTGTGATAAAGGTTTTGATGTTGTTTTTGATAATGTTGCTTGTAAGGTTATTGATAGAATTTCTAATGTTTGTGTATTTTCCGGTTTTCGTGAAAGTAATGTTTATATGATTGATATGTTAAATATGTCTTGTAATATTACTTGTTTGAAAGCCCTCGATGATGACTCTTGGTTGTGGCATAGGAGATTAGGGCATATTTCTTTTGATCACATTTCTAGGTTAAATACAAAGGAAATGGTGAAAGGTATTCCTTACTTGAATTTTGAAAAGGACCGAGTTTGTGACGCATGTCAATTTGGGAAACAAACTAAGTCTTCTTTCAAGTCAATTAAGGATATCATGACATCACGTCCTTTGGAGTTAATCCATATGGATCTTTTTGGCCCTACACAAACCAAAAGTCTAAGTGGGAATAGATTTGCTTATGTTTTGGTTGATGATTTTTCAAGATTTACTTGGGTTTTCTTTCTTGAACATAAAAGCCAAGCATTTTCGTATTTCCAAACTTTTAAGAAAAGAGTTGAAAAAGAAAAAGATGTTTCGATTTTGAGAATAAGAAGTGATAGAGGAGGTGAATTCATTAACCAACCCTTTACAACTTTTTGTGATGAACATGGAATAAAGCATGAACTTTCTTGTCCTAGAACTCCACAACAAAATGGAGTAGTTGAACGGAAAAATAGAACATTACAAGAGATGGCTAGGACAATGCTAAGTGAATATGGTCTACCACATTATTTGTGGGCCGAGGCCGTAAATACATCATGCTACATATCAAATCGTGTTTTCTTGTGTAAAAATACTACTAAAACTTCTTTTGAAATGTATTTTTCTAGAAAACCTAATGTTTCCTATTTTAAAGTTTTTGGTTGCAAATGCTTTGTTTTAAATACAAAAGATTTTTTAGGAAAATTTGATCCTAAATCTTATGAGGCTATTTTTGTAGGTTACTCAAACACTAGTAAGGCTTATAGAGTTTTCATTAGATCATCTTTGACTATTGAAGAGTCTATTCATGTTAAGTTTGAGGAATCTAACAAGTTTGTTAAGAATGTTGTAGAAATAGATGCATTGGATGAAGGTTTGGAGAAAGTGACCTTGGAGGATGCTTCTACTATGGGAGACAAACCAAAGGATGATGAAGGAAGCGAAGCTAAGGTGAAAGAGGCACAAGGAAATGAAAATCAAACACATGAGGTGGAGCCTACTCAACCAATACCAAAGGATTGGAGATATAATCCACATCATCCCAAGGACCTCGTCATAGGTGAAGTATCAAAAGGGGTAACTACTCGCTCTAGACTTCATGACTATTGTGGTAACTATGCATTCATTTCTCATATTGAACCCAAAAATGTGCTCGAAGCCGAGGCCGATTCATATTGGTTGCTAGCCATGCAAGAGGAGCTCAATCAATTTGAGCGCAACCAAGTTTGGCACCTTGTTCCTAGGCCCCACGATAGACCAACAATTGGTACTAAGTGGATCTTTAAGAACAAGTTGGATGAATCGGGTAATGTAGTTAGAAACAAGGCTAGGTTAGTTGCCCAAGGTTACACTCAAATCGAAGGGATCGATTTTGAAGAAACCTTTGCACCGTAGCACGGCTTGAAGCCATACGGATGACACTAGCATTTGCCTCATATAAGATTTCAAATTATTTCAAATGGATGTTAAAAGTGCTTTTCTAAATGGATTTATTGAAGAGGAGGTGTATGTTGAACAACCCCCCGGGTTTGTTGATCCTACACATCCGGATTTTGTTTTTAAATTAGATAAAGCTCTTTATGGTTTAAAACAAGCCCCTAGGGCTTGGTATGAAAGACTTTCCTCATTTTTGATTTCAAATGGTTTTAAGAAAGGTAAAATTGACACAACCTTGTTTACAAAACATGTAGAAAATGACATTCTTATTGTGCAAATTTATGTGGATGATTATTTTTTGTTCTACTAATGAATCTCTTTGCAAAGCTTTTGAGTCATGCATGAAGGATGAATTTGAAATGTCTATGATGGGGGAGCTCAACTATTTCCTTAGACTCCAAATCAAGCAAAGGAAGGATGGGATCTTCATCAATCAAGCCAAGTACACAAAGGAACTAATCAAAAGGTTTGGGCTTGAAGGATCAAAAGTAAGCAAAACTCCCATGGTAACAACTACAAAGCTTGACAAGGATGAACAAGGTAAAAGTGTAGACATTAAATTATACCGTAGCATGATTGGTAGCTTGCTTTATTTGACGGCTAGTAGGCCGGATATTATGTTTTCCGTTTGTCTTTGTGCACGTTTTCAATCTTGTCCTAAAGAATCTCACATAATTGCGGTTAAACGCATAATTAGATACCTTAAGGGCACTATTGAAATGGGTTTATGGTATCCTAAAACCGGATTATTTGAAATGAAGAGTTTTTCGGATGCCGACTATGCGGGTTGTAGGGTAGATAGGAAGAGCACAAGTGGAACATGTCAATTCTTAGGTAATTGTCTTGTATCTTGGTCTTCCAAAAAGCAAAATTCGGTAGCCCTATCAACCGCCGAGGCGGAGTATGTTGCGGCCGGAGCTTGTTGTGCACAAGTTCTTTGGATGAAACATACTCTCCTTGACTATGATTTACACTTTGATCATGTTAAAATATTTTGTGATAATACTAGTACTATTCACATGACAAAGAATGCAAATCAACATAGTAAAACCAAACACATTGACATTAGGTATCACTTTCTTAGAGATCATTATGAGAAAGGTGATATTGTTATTGAATATGTTTCTACCGATTTTCAACTTGCCGATATTTTTACTAAACCTCTAGATTATGCTAGATTTTCATTTATTTGTGGTGAGTTGAATGTTTGCATTATGGATTCTTAAAATTAAAATTTGTTTTTCTATTGGTATTTTAACCCTTTTTGATGTATGACAAAAAGGGGGAGAATAAGTTGTAATAAGTTTGATAGTTTGAATACGTTTAAGAATTTGATGTTTTGATGATTGAATTATAGTTTGATATTTGTTTGAGTTTGTTAAGTTTGTTTATTTAAGTTTTTGACAAAACTTTTGTACATTGAATGCTTTATGTATTGTGCTTCCATAGTCAAATTTTTATACATAGCATTATTTGAGGGGGAGTTTTTCCAAACTCCTCTTCCATGTTTATTTAAATAACCTATATGTTTTGTCATCATCAAAAAGGGGGAGATTGTTAGCCCAAGGTTACAATCACCCATGATTAGTGTATTTTGATGATTACAAACATATTAGTTATTTGTACTAATAACAATTGTTGTTTAAGTGTGTTTCAGAGTTCTATTCATTCTAGAAGTCTTCTCTCACAAATACAAGGATTTGGACTCAAGTCAACTCCAATTGGGCTCAAGGAACAAGTGTTGAAGATCATATGAAGAAGCCTATTGAAGATCTTGAAGTCTTAGAATCATTGTAAGAAATAGAATGTTAAAGTTTGAGTATATGAAATTTGGCTCTAGGATTTGCACACACATTTGTTTCATATATTTCCTATGTTTTGAAAATGGAAAAATGGTTATTTCTAAGTTTTATGCCTTAGTTTATATATACGTGTACCAAAAGCTTTAATCTTGAAAATCTTGTTTAAAACATGTGTATAAACTATTTTCTGCATAATACCTAGCTATATGTATTTTTAAAATATTTTTCAAAATTTTTCTAACTCAAAACAGCCCAGTTTTTTCTGTTTCAGGCAACTTCGGTCGACCGGCCCGGTCGACCGGAGATGTGTCTGGACATGCACTGTTTGTGCATGTCTGTCGGTCGACGGACGGTCGACCGACGGAGAGCAAATTGCTCTCAGGTTGTTTCGGTCGACCGGACCGGTCGACCGGAAGAAGGAAACTGTGTTTCCTCTTTTGGGACGGTCGACCGGACCGGTCGACCGGGCGCCAACGGCTCTTTGCAGCTGTGCTGGCGGTCGACCGGACACCGGTCGACCGCCAGGCCTGCAACAAGCCTAACGGCTCTTCCTCTTTGGGCAGTTCTGAAAAACTGTTTTTATTTTCAGCTTTAACAGATTTTGGAGAGTTGTTGGGGAGCTTTTTCAGAGAAAATAAGACAAAAAGAAATTGTTTTTAACTTATTTTCTAACCCTATAAATAGAGGAGAAGTCTCTCTTGCATTTCACTTAGAAAAATCCTCAAGTTTGCATTGTTTTCAAAAGAGAAAAGAAAAGAGTTTAAAGCTTTCATTCCAATTCTTTTTGAGCTAGTTTTTCAGTTGTGTTTGATTGCTAATATCACTCTACAACTGAAGTTTTTCTCACCACACTTCATAGAGCCAAAAATTCAATACTCATTCTATAGTGAAGTTGTAATTGAAGTGAGAGTGTTTGTAAAAGAGTTTGAGAAAGAGTGTAGTGATCTTGTTGTGATCACTTGGTTCTTGTATCCTTTCCTTGTGGAGCAACCTCTTCGGTAGAGGTCTTTTGTACTCGGTGGAGCTCGATGCTCGGTCTTCGGTAGACCAAATTGTAAAGGCATCCTCGGTGGATAGTGGAAACCCTTCACGGAGGTGAAGGCGGGGACTAGAGCAAGTGTGCTCGAACCTCGAAACAAATCATCTTGTTTGCGATTGCCTTTGCGTTATTCTTGCTTACAATTTCTCTTGCTATATATTGTCTTGAATTATTTGCTTGAGAACTAACCCTTTACTTGTGCAATCTTGTCTAGTTCACTTTACTTTCTATATTGCTTGTGTGTATTTCATCATAGCATTTCATCCTTTACTTGTTCGATCATATCTCATACAACACGGTTGCATTGCGCACCTCTAACCCATATCTAGGGGAATTGGGAGGAAGGAGTTCAGAACCTCGCAAGGGGTATTCGGCTCTTAGTCGTGTTTTGAGAGATCGTTGCATCATTCATTTAATTAAAGTTTAAAAAGATCATTAGATTAGCATTCACACCTATTCACCCCCCCTCTAGGTGTTTTTCAGTCTCTTCAAAGGCAACATTGGCTTACTGTCTACTTCACTAGATCAGTAGAGTCCAAGTCGTTGATTTGTCTCCGGAGATGGGTAGAAACTGATCGTCAGCTTGTCTGCGACTTATCATTTGTAAATGTCGACAAGTTAGACATTGTTCAGATCGTTAAAAAGCTATCTGAGATTTTGTCTTTTTTGAGTGTCAACACCGCACGCTTTCAATTATGACGACTACACCGATGAGCAGGACTCTAACCACTATGGTTGATCGATTCAGGCGCACCCCACTCTCTTCCAGAGCACCGGCGAACCTTTAAATCTACTATGTTGGCCTTTTGTCTTCTTGGTGGGTGGGATCCTAGAGAGACTTATTTGGATGTTGTTTCTTTTATGCGTATTTTGCTTTTTTCGTTGACTTTTCTTTCGTCCTAACCTCAAAAAAAAAAAATACAACTACAAAGATCTTCAAATATATCATTCTCCAAAAAAAAAAAATGTTTCAAAGAAATGTAATGCAACGAGTTGCAAAGGGAATGATACTATTTTAGTTAACAAGACAAAATTGGGTTGCAAATACATCTCCATGTCAAACTCAATGCTCCTGCTTGCTAGCAATTCCAGCGCCAATGCCTGTAACATATATATTTTATGTG
The DNA here is from genome assembly GCA_038442645.1 of Agave tequilana. Classification (NCBI taxonomy): domain Eukaryota; kingdom Viridiplantae; phylum Streptophyta; class Magnoliopsida; order Asparagales; family Asparagaceae; genus Agave; species Agave tequilana. The sequence continues at coordinate 14,869 of JAVJIF010011778.1, read as the reverse complement.
TAGTGAAACTTTAATGTGTACAGTGCGCGTGATGCAAACTTGGTGAAAATGGACACTAGTCAAATTCACATAACACTGATTGTGTGTGCGCGTGCGCCTTCACAACAACCCCTCTAAAGAATCCATCGAACGGAGATTAATACAGCCGGAGATGTATCCAACACGACAAGAGTAGAGAATAATAGAGAAAAACAATCAACACAGTATTTAACCAGGTTTGACAATGTGCCTACGTCCTCGGGGCAAGGGGGAGAGAAATTTTATTGATTCAACAATCAATACAAACTAATACAGAGGGATAATTGAGGGAACTTTCAGAGATACAATACATAAGGACTTTATCCCTTATTTATAAGCACAGAGTCCCAGGGTAATAGGAAACCCCGATTTAATTCGATCCCAAATAGAAAAAGAATCCGAATCCAGAAAGGACAGCCAAAACGCGTCTGTCGGTCGACCGGTCCGGTCGGCCGTCTCCAACCAAGGGCAGACTGCTTTCAGTCGGTCGCCCTACGCCACGGTCAACTGGGCGGTTGACGGGCTAATCCTGTGCTTATTGTGCAAATCGGTCGACCGGGCGATCGACCGGCCTTCTCCAACGGTCGATCGTGCCGGTCGACCGGGTGCTTTTCTGGCCTACTTCAATGCGCCGTTCGCTCCCTTTGTCTTCCAATCTCTGTGTTATCTTCCTCTCCCTCGTCTATCTCCTCTCTCCCTACAAACTCCACCTCGGTGAAGATTTTTCAAATCTAAGCCGAACTCCGACGACGAACTCCAATATATCACCTGAGGAAATTGACACACGATCTTGGTGAAATCGACACACGATCTCAGCTTGAGTACTCTGAACGAAATTGACACACGATCTCGGCGAAATCGACACACGATCTCGATTTGACCAATAGACTAAATCTGTTTCTTCAAACGAGTCGCTAGTACACGTACAATTGATCTCCACTGATCTCACTAGATCTAAATTGAGTTTGTCGTCGCCACCTGCAACCTTACCCAAACTTCAATATAAATTGTAACCTTCAAACTTCAGCTCAGCTATCAACTGGGATGCACCATACATGCGTTTCCATTACTTTACCTTAGGAGAAATACCATACGAGTCGATCAACAAACGTGTCTCTCACTCAGCAACTTCATGACCTCACGAAGAATTCATTATGAATCAACACTGACTCCCCAATTGACTGACTCTCTCCAGTCTACATGTCTTCAACTGATGGTCCAACCAAGTCTGAGTAGAGTACACCGAACACCATCATCGGCTTCAACAACTGGATGCACACCCCTCCTATGCAAGCTCAACTGTCTTCTCATCAGAAGACCATCTGTCCATCAAGATTACAACACCTCACCTCTACGTGAAGTCCAACTAGCCATAATATTTTACCTCTATGTAAAGTCTCTTCACCTCTACGTGAAGTTCTAATCGGTCACAACTCTTCATCTCTACATGAAATTCCAATCAGCTTCTCGAGAACCCAAATAGCTTCATACGGGTTGCAACACCCAATGTGGCTACGCCTTCACGGCTGTCAACGTACCTTACCCAAAGGATCAACCCAACCATAGTTTATTGAAATGAGCTCCATCAAGCTCAAGCACCTATGATTAAATCTTCAACACTGAACCTATCTGGCTGAGTCATATGAACCTTCTCACTATAATCATGGAGAACAATGACCTTCGACTTAAGCTTATCGTAGTCACAAGCTTGAGATTCATGCTTCTTCACCCATCTGTGTAGTTTTACCTTGATTTCAATGGCTGCAAACAATTCGACATTCTTATCAATGTCTTTAACCTGTTCAGTATTAACCCTGGCTACATGATCTCCACTCGTTATCACATCCGGTAAAGTCTTCACTGATACCGAACCAACTGGAGATGGTAGAGTAGCATCAACCTCCACCCGCTGCGATACTCCCTTGGTCTTTGTCCTCTCTCCCTGCGGAGAGACAGTAGACTTCAACACTGAAGTCTCATCAAATGTGACATGCTGCTCAACACGATCTTCTTATTTTCGGGGTCCCATAACCTATAGCCTTTCATATTTCTCTTGACACCCAAAAACACAAACTTTTTTGCTTGCAGATTCACCATGTTATCTTTTGCATTGAAGTAGGCCAGACTTCTAAATTCCCGCAGCAAATCATGATCTTAAGCAGCTTTCTCAGACCAAATTTCTAATAGAGTTTTACCTCCTATCGCAGTCGATCCATTTATGAGATGGTTAGCATACACAATCGCCTCAGCCCAAAACGATTTATCTAATCTTGCATTAGACAGCAACCATCGAACCTTCTCCAGTGAGGAACGGTTTACTTCCTTATCCAACCCATGTATACCTACTGTGAAGTGAGTACCAATACCAGTGTTCTGACCAAATCGTAGGAATTGATTCATGTATCTTTCAACATTACCAGTCTGTAGCTCCTTGATCTTCCTACCTGTCTGCTTCTCCATTCTTCCTTTCACTTCACCAACATATCTAGGGCTTCACACCTTTGTCTCAAGAGATATATCCAATAATGCCTAGATAAATTATTAATAAAAGAGACAAAGTACCTGTGACCTTCAAGCTATGCAGTCTTAGCAGGTCCCCAAACGCTTACATGAACACAATCAAGAAGACCTTCTGAGCGGTGAGTACTAGTGCTGAATTTCACCTTCTTCTTGTCCAGAATACTGTGTTCACTCACGAAGTTATAGGTAGCAGCACCTTCCGATGATCCCTTCTTTGCAGGAGCTTGCAAAGACTTTTCACCTTCATGTCTGATCTTCATCTGTCAGACCTTTATGTAACCATCATCTGAAGAAATAGAAGTCTCTACCTGATTTGTAACTATACTACCCTTCAATTAGTAGAGGTTGTTTCGGCGGACGCCCTTCATCACGACCATTGAGCCTTTGGTCATCTTGAGAACACCATCTAGTATAGATACCACAAGGCCCAACGCTTCCAAAGCGCCAACAGAGATAAAATTCCTTTTGAGTTGAGGTATATACCTCACCTCCTTTAATTCTCGTACTATTCCATCAAACATCTTGATACGGACTGTATCCATCCCTTCCACATTACACGGATGATCATCACCCATGACCGTAAAACATCCATCTAGCTTCTCAAAGATAGAAAACCAGGCCCTGTTCGAGCACATATGATAGGTAGCTCTGATATCTAAGATCCCCCAGCATTATATGAATAATCAACAGTAGGAGTAGTAATTGAGAGAGAATACTAATGAGTCTAAATCTGATCCATCCGCCTGAGATGTATTGCATGAGTACTGACCACCTTCGTGAGATTTGCCTTGGTCATCAGTTCCTTCTTCTTTCCTTTGGCCTTCAGACAGTCAACCTTCTAGTGCCCTAACTCCTTGTACAAGGTGCACTGATTTCTCTTCAGATATCTAAAGCCTGATCTGGATTTTGATCTTCCTTGATCATCTCTTCCCTTCCTATTGGAACTTCTGCCTCTTACCGCCAATACCTCTGCTGTTGTGCTCCCAAAGAAGATAGTCTGTCCTATCTCCTTACTTCATAACTCATAAGAGTAGCAGACACCTCACTATAGTTAAGGGATTTTCTTCCATTGATCAATGTAAGAGTAAAGATCTTATACTCTTCCCTAGGAAGAGAATTCAATAGGATTACCGCTTTATCCTCTTCATCGATCTCCACATCCACATTAACTAGATCTATAAGAAGCCTTGTATAGCTATTCATGTGTTCATTGATGGAGCATCCTCTCTGCATCTGAAAACGATAAAGCTTACTCTTCAACTGCAACCGCGATTCAACGCCTTTCGTCAGATACTTTTTCTTTAGGATCTCCCACAGCTGCCTCGCAGATATTTCATGCAACACATGATACTTGGTGTCTTGTATCAGATAAGACCTGATCAAGTCACACGCCGTACAGTTCATCTTGTCCCAATGTTCTTCAGTTGTTGATGCGCGTTTCTTCTCCAACCGTAGAGTGTCTTCGAGGTGTGATGTCGTCAGGGCATCCATCACCTCACACCTCCACATACCGAAGTTGTTCTTACCGTCAAACTTTATCACATCAATCCTGAACGGATGTGGATTTATGAATTTTCCCGACGATGTACTTTCTCCAGCCATCTTCTCAACTGATTCTTCAAAATAATGCGAAAACAAACGGAGTTAGATAAAACAAACTAGATAAGAATAGGATCTTTACTTCCACGCGAAACTCTCGAAGAGTTTCTGAAGCAATCTATGTTGGCCCAAGGTTACAATCACCCAGTTTTTGAGTTTTGATGACTACAAAATATATATAGTTATTTGTACTAATCATATTTTAGTAAGTGTGTTTCAGGGTTCTAAGGATTGAAGATTTCTCCTTCCCTAAAGGAAGATATTTTTGACTCAAGATTGATTCATTTTGGGTTCAAGGATTCAAGCTATTTCAACATCGCATATGGAGAAGCCCATTTGAAGACCTTATAGTCACCTAGAACCTTTGTAAGAATTGATTTGTTAAAGAATGAGATTATGATAAGTTGGCTCAAGAAAACACACACACACTTTTATTTTTCAAAATACGGTTTTTGTTTTGGTTAATTGATTTAGGTGCATGTCTTGTTTGTTATACATGACTCAAATTATTTTTTATTTTTACATCTTGTTTATATCATGTATACCAACCCTTGTGCATGCTACTTAATCATATAGCCTTACAAAATTATTTTAAAAATTTTTCAAAGTTCAAAAATTTTCCTATAAAAATCCTGTTTTAGGCCCAACGGTCGACTGGGCTATTGACCGGATCCAGTTCAGGCCTGATCGGTCGACCGCACTAGTCGATCGGGCCTTGTGTTTTTGGCGTGCACGTTTTGTGCACGTCTGCCGGTCGACCAGACCGGTTGACCGACTGACAGACCTTGCTCTCAGGTTTTGTCGGTCAACGGGCCAGTCGACTGACAGAACAAAGTTTTGTTTTTGAGTAGCCTTCGGTCGACCGACCGGTCGACCGAGTCCAACGGCTAGTTGCCATGTTTGACTGCCGGTCGACCGGCAGCCGCCAGCAACCCCAACGGCTAGTTTTCTAAGTTTTGTTTATTGGATTTGATTGTGATATTTTAGTCAGCTATCTCTGAATTTTTGGGGGTTATTTTCTGACCTATTAAACTAGTTATAATGATGATTAGATCTCTTCTAATCCCTATAAATAGATGGCATTGGTCACTTGTTAAAATTAAGAAAAATACCCATTGTTTTGTGTTTCAAAAAGAGAAGAAAAGTTTTTCAAGCTCTCAATTCTAAAGTGCATTCTTGGTCAAAGTTTTTCAGTTGTTTTAAAGCTTTTTCCTTACTCTTTTCAACTGAATTTTTCTCACTACACTTGTTGAGCCAAAAATCATTCCCATTCTATAAGGAGTTGTAAGAGAGAAGTGTGTGGTCCTTGTTGATGACTTTATTACTTATAGTTCTTTGTGTTGAAATCCCTCTTGTGTAGAGGTTGGATTGGTGGGAGTTCGGTACTTCGGTCTTGTGTAGAACTCTTGTAATTTCCTCGGTGTATATAGTGGAAATCCTTCACGGTGGTGAAGGCGGGGACGTAGAGCGGTGGCTCGAACCTCGAAACAAATTCCTTGTGTTTGCGATTGATTTTCTTATTGTTTTTCATTGCTTTTATTTTGTGATACCTCTTGCTTGCACTTCATAATTTGCATCCATTTCATTACTTGCATTTTTCGGTCTCTACTCATCTCAACAAGAAAGAAACTACGAGCCACAACTCATAATCTAGAGGAATCAAAGAGGAGAAGTTCTAGAGCCCTTCATGGGGAATTCGGCTTCAATTTTTTATTTTGAATGACCGTTTGCATCATACTTTCATTCTTATTTAAAGATAATTAGATTAGCATTAACACCTATTCACCCCCCTCTAGGTGTTTTTCAATTGGTATCAGAGTTTTGGTCTCTAGGCTCTTGGCTTAACAACCTTAGAGAGATCCTATATTGCTAATCACTATATTCATTTTTCATCCTCATATACTTAGTAAAAATGGCTGAAGAAATTAAGACCCCACCCAAGTTTGATGGCTTTAACTTTCCCATATGGAAGGTTAAGATGACCGTATTTTTGCAATCCTTAGGAAGGCGGGTTGCAAAGGGGTGACCAAACCATTTAGTGCACCCCTTGGTGATGAGGACACTTGGTCCGATATTGCCACGAAGGAGTTTGATGCTAATGCTAGGGCATACTATGCGCCTTACTTTAATCTCTTAATGACGATGATATTTCAAGAGTCATTCATTACAAATCCGCACATGAGATTTGGACTCACTTACTTGTCACTCATGAGGGAACTTCACAAGTAAAAAGGGCAAAAATTGACTTCTTCGTTCCCAATATGAAAATTTTTCTATGCAAGAGAATGAAACCATAGATGATATGGTTACTAAATTTACAAAGATTACTAATGGACTTTCTTCTTTAGATGATGCTATTGACAACGACCAAAAGTTGAGGAAGATCATCTGTGCACTCCCTCCATCTTGAGAAGTCAAAGCCACAACCTTGAAGGAGCTCAATGACAAGGAAGAAATGGATCTTATCGGTCTCATTGGGAATCTTAAGACCAATGAGATGGAAAGAAAAGTAAGAGAAGAGATGGTTCCTTTCAAGAAGAAAGCTATTGCCTTCAAGAGTTCTTCCACCTATTCCGACGACGATGATGAAGAAGAGGATGATGAAGATCTTTCTCTTCTTATAAAGAATGTTCGGAGAATGTACAACGAGGCAAAGTTTCAAAATAGAAGGAGATGGCAAGGTAAAGAAGTGAAGAAAATCATTTGCTTTAATTGTCGGAAACCGGGTCATATTGTTGCGGAATGCCCGGAAAAAAAAGTAAACCCTCCACTTCCAAGAAGCCATACAAAAAGAAAGGTTTAAAGGCTATTTGGGATTCAGAGAGTGAATCTGATGAGGAAGTCGACACCGCCAACATGTGTTTCATAGCAAATGAAAGCACAAGCAAGGTAACTCCCGATATATCTATTGATTGTGAGCTTTCTATAGATGAGTTAGGAGAAGCTTTTAAAGAACTATCTCATAACTATGATTTTCTCAAAAAGAAATACTTGAAAATGAAAAGGAAAATGAATCTCTCAATCACAAAGTTTTCACTCTTACAAAAGAAAAAGATGAATTGTTTTCTACTCTTGTTTCTACACAAAAGGATTTTGATAACTATAAAATTTCTTGCAAAGATAAATTTTCACAAATTGATGAAAATGAAATTTTCATGCTAAAAGAGAAAATTGATTCATTAGGAATTGTTTTGAAGAAATGTGAATTTGATAAAAAATAGACTAGAGTCTATGTTTCCTAAGAAACATGTCCCAAAGAAACATTCACATGCTATTCATGCTCATGTTCAAAAATCACAACCTTTACATCATGCCAAGCACTCTAAACATACCCACACTCCACACGCATATCATGCATTCATGTATGGTAAAGTGTTTTCATGCACATATTGTGGCCGTAAAGGTCATTTAGTTAAATTTTGCTATGATAGGATTAATGCATCGCATAATCATGTTTGGGTTCGGGATACTAAATTTCAAGGACCCAAGAAAGTTTGGGTACCAAAGTCAACAAATTTGTTAAATGATGTAGGTACATTCCAAGGCCCAATGACGTAAAGGGTTGTGGTATTTTCATAGTGGTTGCTCAACGCATATGACTTGGGATATCAATAACTTTGTAACCCTATCAAGATACCATGAAGGTGGCACCGTCACCTTCGGAGATGACGCCAAAGGAAAAATCATTGGAATTAGTAATGTTAAACTTGGTACATCTCCTTTAATAGAAAATGTTATTTTAGTTGATGGCCTCAAGCATAATCTCTTGAGTGTTAGTCAACTTTGTGACGAAGGTTTTGATGTTGTTTTTGATAACCTAGCATGTAGAGTTATTGATAGACAATCCAATGCATGTATATTTTTGAATTTTGTGAAAATAATGCATACATGATTGACATGTCTAATATGCTATGCAATGCTACTTGTTTGAAAGCCCTCGATGATGACTCTTGGTTGTGACATAGGAGATTAGGTCACATTTTTTTGACCATCTATCTAGATTAAACAATAAGAAAATGGTGAAAGGTATTCCTTACTTGAACTTTGAAAAGGACCACATTTGCGATGCGTGCCAACTTGAAAAATAAACCAAGTCCTCTTTCAAGTCAATCAAGGATATCATGACATCACGACCCTTGGAGTTGATCCATATGAATTTGTTTGGTCCTACTCAAACCAAAAGTCTAAGTGGGAATCGTTTTGCTTTCGTTTTAGTTGATGATTTCTCAGGTTTTACTTGGGTTTTCTTTTTAGAACACAAAAATTAAGCTTTTCATATTTTCAAGCCTTTAAGATAAGAGTTGAAAAGGAAAAAGATTTTTCTATTTTAAGAATAAGAAGTGATAGAGGTGGTGAATTCAATAACCAACCCTTTACCACTTTTTGTGAAGAACATGGAATTAAGTATGAACTATCTTGTCCTAGAACTCCACACCAAAATGGAGTCGTTGAGAGGAAAAATCGTACATTACAAGAGATGGCTAGGACAATGATAAATGAATATGGTCTCCCTCATTATCTATAGGCCGAGGCTGTTAACACATTTTTCTACATATCAAATAGAGTTTCTTATGCAAAAATAATTCAAAAATATCTTTTGAGATCTATTTTCTAGAAAGCCAAATGTTTCATACTTTAAAGTTTTTAGTTGTAAATGTTTTGTTTTGAATACTAAAGATAATTTAGGTAAATTTGATGCAAATTCTTATGAAGCAATTTTTGTTGGTTACTCTAATACTAGTAAAGTTTATAGAGTTTTCAATAAGTCATCCTTGACTATTGAAGAATCTATACATGTAAAGTTTGAGGAATCTAATGTGTTTGTTAAGAATGTTGTAGAAATAGATTCCCTAAATGAAGACATGGAGAGAACTACTTTGAAGGACTCACCTACTCTTGAAGACTTGCCAAAGGATGATGAAGGAAATGGAGTTCAAGAAAATGAGGTTCAAGGAAATGAAATTCAAGAAGTTGAAGTGGAGACTACTCAACCACTTCTAAAAGATTGGAGATACAATCCACATCATCCTAAGGATCTTATTATAGGTGAAGTATCAAAAGGGGTAACTACTCGTTCTAAACTTCATGATCTTTGTGGGCACTATGCATTTATTTCTCACTTTGAACCAAAGAACATCCTCTAAGCCGAGGGCGACTCATATTGGTTGCTAGCCATGCAAGAGGAGCTCAATCAATTCGAGCGCAACCAAGTTTGGCATCTTGTTCCTAGGCCCCATGATAGACCAACAATTGGTACTAAGTGGATCTTTAAGAACAAGTTGGATGAGTCAGGAAATGTTGTTAGGAATAAAGCTACGTTAGTGGCCCAAGGTTACACTCAAGTCGAAGGTATCGATTTTGAGGAAACCTTTGTACCCGTAGCACGGCTTGAAGCCATACGGATGACACTTGCATTTGCTTCTTATAAAGATTTTAAACTTTTTTAAATGAATGTAAAAAGTGCTTTCTTAAATGGATTTATTGAAGAGGAGGTGTATGTTGAACAAACCCTGGGTTTGTTGATCCTACACATCTGGATTTTATTTTTAAACTTGACAAAGCTCTTTATGATTTAAAACAAGCCCCTAGGGCTTGGTATGAAAGACTTTCTTCATTTCTAATTTCTAATGGTTTTAATAAAGAAAAAATAGATACTACTTTGTTTACAAAACATGTTGAAAATGATATACTTATAGTTCAAATATATGTTGATGATATCATATTTGGTTCTACTAATGAAAATCTTTGCAAAGTTTTTGAATCATGCATGAAGGAGGAATTTGAGATGTCTATGATGGGCGAACTTAACTATTTCCTTGGTCTCCAAATTAAGCAAAGGAAGGATGTGATCTTCATCAATCAAGCCAAGTACACAAAGGAACTTATCAAGAGATTTGGGCTTGAAGGGGCTAAAACAAGAAAAACTCCCATGGCTACCACCACAAAGCTTGACAAGGATGAACAAAGTACTAGTGTAGACATTAAGTTTTATCGTAACATGATTGGTAGCTTGTTGTATTTAACGGCTAGTAGGCCGGACATTATGTTTTGTGTATGTCTTTGTGCTCGATTTCAATCGTGTCCTAAAGAGTCCCATTTGATTGCGGTAAAACGCATTATTAGATACCTTAAGGGCACAATTGAAATGGGTTTGTGGTATCCGAAAACCGGACAATTTTTCATGACGAGTTTTTCAGATGCGGACTATGCCGGTTGTAGAGTGGATAGGAAGAGTACAAGTAGAACATGTCAATTTCTTGGTAATTGTCTTGTTTCATGATCTTCCAAGAAGCAAAATTCGGTAGCCCTCTCAACCGTCGAGGCGGAGTATGTTACGGCAGGGGCTTGTTGTGCACAAGTCCTTTGGATGAAACATACTCTCCTTGACTATGATTACATTTTGATCATATTAAAATATTTTGTGATAATACTAGTACTATTCATATGACTAAAAATGCAAATCAACATAGTAAGACTAAGCACATTGACTTTCGGTATCACTTTCTTCGAGATCATTATGAGAAAGGTGATGTTGAAATTGAATATATTTCTATCGATTTTCAACTTGCCGATATTTTAACAAAACACTAGACTATACTAGATTTTCCTTTATTTGTGGTGAATTGAATGTTTGTGTTATGAAATCATAAAAAAAATTTTTTTTAACAATGTTTACCCTTTTTGATGTATGACAAAAAGGGGGAGAAAAAGTTAGCTTATTTTGAGTTTTGAATTATACATTTTGAGTTTTGAAGAGTTATTTTGAGTTTTGAGTTTTAAGTTATAACAAGTTAGTTTTGAGTTTTGAATTATAAAAAGTTAGTTTTGAGTTTTGAGTTTTAAGTTATAACAAGTTAGTTTTAAATTTGAGTTTTGGATTTTGAGTTATAAAAGATTAGTTTTTGAGTTATGAGTTTTGAGCAATATGTTTTGAATTCCTATGTCTCTCTTATGTCAAAGTTCTTAGTTTCTACTTTTCATATATATAGCCAATCATATATATAGTATGATTTGAGGGGGAGCTTCCAAGCTCCTTTCCCATGTTTTTGTTAAATAACTCATATGTTTTGTCATTATCAAAAAGGGGAAATTGTTGGCCCAAAGTTACAATCACCCGGTTTTTGAGTTTTGATGATTACAAAACATATATAGTTATTTGTACTAATCATATTTTAGTGTTTAAGTGTGTTTCAGGGTTCTAAAGATTTAAGATTTCTTCTTCCCTAAAAGAAGGTATTTTTGACTCAAGATTGATTCATTTCGGGTTCAAAGATTCAAGCTATTTCAATATCGCATATGGAGAAGCCCATTTGAAGACCTTGTAGTCACCTAGAACTTTTGTAAGAATTAGTTTATTAAAGAATGAGGTTATGATAAGTTGGCTCAAGAAAACACACACACACTTTCATTTTTCAAAATACGGTTTTTGTTTTGGTTAATTGATTTAGGTGCATGTCTTGTTTGTTATACATGACTCAAATTATTTTTTATTTTTACATCTTATTTATATCATGTATACCAACCCTTGTAGCATGCTACTTAATCATATAGCCTTACAAAATTATTTTAAAATTTTTTAAAGTTCAAAAATTTTCCTATAAAAATCCTGTTTCAGGCCCAACGGTCGACCGGGCGGTCGACCGGATCCAGTTCAGGCCTGATCGGTCGACTGTACCGGTCGACTAAGCCTTGTGTTTTTGGCGTGCACGTTTTGTGCACGTCTGCCGGCGACCGACTGACAGACCCTTGCTCTCGGGTTTTGTCGGTCGACCGGGCCAGTCGACCGACAGAACAAAGTTTTGTTTTTGAGTAGCCTCCGGTCGACCGACCGGTCGACCGAGTCCAACGGCTAGTTGCCATGTTTGACTGCCGGTCAATCGGGCCAGTCGACCGACAGCCGCCAGCAGCCCAACGGCTAGTTTTTTTAGTTTTGTTTCTTAGATTTGATTGTGATGTTTTAGTCAGCTATCTCTGAATTTTTGGGGGCTATTTCCTGACCTATTAAACTAGTTATAATGATGATTAGATCTCTTCTAATCTCTATAAATAGATGGCATTGGTCACTTGTTAAAATCAAGAAAAATACCATTGTTTTGTGTTTCAAAAAGAGAAGAAAAGTTTTTCAAGATCTCAATTCTAAAGTGTATTCTTGGTCAAAGTTTTTCAGTTGTTTTAAAGCTTTTTCCTTATTCTTTTCAACTGAATTTTTCTCACTACACTTGTTGAGCCAAAAATCATTCCCATTCTATAAGGAGTTGTAAGAGAGAAGTGTATGGTCCTTATTGATCACTTTGTTACTTGTAATTCTTTGTGTTGAAATCCCTCTTGTGTAGAGGTTGGATTGGTGGGAGTTCGGTACTCCGATCTTCTTTAGACCTCTTGTAATTTTCTCAGTGGATATAGTGAAAATCCTTCGCGGTGGTGAAGGCGGGGACGTAGAGCGGTGGCTCGAACCTCGAAACAAATTCCTTGTGTTTGCGATTGATTTCCTTATTGTTTTTCATTACTTTTATCTAATGATATCTCTTTCTTGCACTTCATTATTTGCATCCATTTCATTACTTGCATTTTCCGGTCTCTACTCATCTCAACAAGAAAGCAGATACACGCCTCAACTCATAATTTAGAGGAATCAAAGAGGAGAAGTTTTAGAGCCCTTCACAGGGAATTTAGCTTCAATTTCTTATTTTGAGTGACCGTTTGCATCATACTTTCATTCTTGTTTAAAAGATCATTAGATTAGCATTAACACCTATTCACCCCCCTCTAGGTGTTTTTCAATCTACTCTTCAAGTTGATTCCTCGAGCAATCTATACGCTGTTTTGAGATCGACACACGATCCCACAAACAATCCCAACGCTGCTCCGAGATCGACACACGATCTCCTCCAAACAGCAACTGATGCCCTTTGAATCAACACACGATCCCACGCCGAACCTGGGATGCTCTGATACCACTTGTTTTGTGCGTGCGCCCTTCACAACAACCCCTCTGAAGAATCCACCGAGCGGATACTGATGCAGCTAGAGATGTACCCAACACGATAAGAACAGAGAATAATAGAGAAAAACAATCAACACAGTATTTAACGAGGTTCGGAAATGTGCCTACGTCCTCGGGGCAAGGGAGACAAACTAATATAGAAGGAAACTTTCGGGGATACAATACATGAGGGCTCTAGCCCTTATTTATAGCCACAGAGTCCCAGGGTATTAGGAAACCTCGATTGAATTCGATCCCAAACAGAAAAGGAATCCGAATCCAGAATGGACAGCCAAAACGCGTCTGTCGGTCGACCGATCCATGCCACAGTCGACCGGTTTGGTCGGCCATCTCCAACCGAGGGCAGACTACTTTCAGTCGGTCCGCTCTATGCCACGGTCGATCGGGCGGTCGACCGGGCTAATCCTGTGCATGTTGTGCTAACCGGTCGACCGTGCTGGTCGACCAGGTGCTTTCCTGGCCTGCTTCAATATGCCGTTCGCTCCCTTTATCTTTCAATCTCTGTGCTATTTTCCTCTACATCATCTATCCCCGCTCTCCCTACACTGATCACACCGTCCCAGTGAAAGGTCAAAGTGTATCATAATGTTTTTTGATAAACAAGGCATACAGCTCACACACACACTACATCCTAAAATTAGAACAAACTAGGACTAAAATTAGAACATAAAAGAAACTGCTTATCTGACTGACAATCAACAGCAAAGTTAGCTTCCCTGTAAATTTGCGGAATCTGCGTATCAGAGAGTTGTAGTAGAAGACTGCAGATGTCCTGATGAATTGGATCACGAGACACAGCAGCATTCTGAACCTGAGATATAACCACTTGAGAATTGCCTTCAATATCGACTCTCCCATTATGACTAACAAATGCAGAGCATTTTAAGGGCCTCCCAAAGACCAAAACGCTCCGCAACATTGATAGAAACATTATACAATATCAAACCCCAGAACCCTCCAGGGAGCAAAGACACCATTTAGTCACAGGGGAAATATGAAGCGAGGCACCACAGAGTTCAAAAGAAGGCAGCTCATACAAGTTGAGATTGTTCAGTAAATAAGAAGATGATCAATAGATTCAACAGCAAAACCACATTAATCAATACACGCCACAGCCAATGTTTGATCTCTGGAGGAACTCCCAGCTTCCAAATGGATTGAGTTACTGAAGGAACACTCAGTTTAAACAAAGAAACAAGCTCAGTGTATGAGGTTTATAAAGAAACTCTGCTCAGCTCAGCATCAAAACACATCAAACAATCTTCACAGTCTCTCTCAATACTTTGAAGAACTCCTTTGGTACCCACCCATGTGCCATTGTATGCAGAGGCATCGCTTAAATCACCGACTGCAACAATACCACTTTGCCAGCAAAAGATAATGCAGAAGCTTTCCAACAAGCAGGACGACCAGTGATACGCTCAAAGCCTCATTATAACTAGATTTTACAAGTCTCTTGAAACCAATCATAACACCGAAAAGGGCACAGCTTCAAATTGCAATAGCTTTAATACTGGATTCAAGTGCTGGTGGCAAGTGTAATGTTGTCGGCCCAGGTTTTGAATGGGCTGAAGGCAATATTACTTTGACCTGCGGGCTTTTTTTAATTGCTTTCTCTATTTCCTTTCATTTAGATCCTTGATTTTCTCCCACAAGCCACGGCCCATGTGTTTGTGTTGTCCCCCCGCACGTTGAAAGCATTAGGCCTGCAAATCGATTTCACGGTCT